>JANBTD010000012.1:0-10393 GCA_027578595.1 Coemansia sp. RSA 1836 | reverse complement strand
CCGGCGACTGGTGCTCTCTGTGCAAGGGCGCCGGGCTAGTGCAGCGACGAGCGTCAGGGGGTTCCATGAGCAATATATGTATTTATGCTAGGAGAATAAAAGCACAAGCGTGGCAAAAAGAAAAGAAAAGGAGAGGAAGGAGCGAGGATGCCTGTGCGAAGGGTCTCGCACTCGCTCAGCCGCGAAAAAGGTCAGCTGGAGCTGGTGGCGAGGGCGGGCGCTCTTTGACCCTTCGTCGGCCTTTCATTTTTATTTTTGCTTAATTTTCGTTGCATCTTGAAATCCATGGAGGCTGTTGAGCTGGCGCCGACGCTGCGGCCAGTGCTGGAGAGCGGCGAAAAGATAGCATGCGTCCAGAACAAAGTGGGGCTGTACAAGGGGTCGGAGCGAGACGAGGAGCACGACAGCGGCACCGTGTACCTCACGACGCACCGCATAGTGTATGTGGACCAAGAGCGGCCGCGGGAGCGGTCGGTGGGCGTGGATCTTTCGCAGGTGCAGCAGTGCGCGGTGCACAGCGGGTTCCTCTACACCTCCAGCAAGATCAGCCTGCACCTTCAGCCGGCAGCAGCGGCGGCGGGCGGCGGGCGGCGGGGCAGCGCGCCGGCGCAGCCGCAGCACGGCAGATCGGGCTCGTCGGCCAGTGCGGGCGAGTGGAGGTGCACGATATGCGAGTGCGCAAACAAGGGCGGGGCAAAGTGCACGCTCTGCGGGGTGCCGCGGGCAGGCAACTCGACGACAGCCGAGGCCCAGCGTGCACAGCAGCTGCAGCGGTGCGGCGCGTGCACATTCGACAACCACGAGAGCATGGCGCAGTGCGAGATGTGCGGCACGGAGCTCCTCGCCGGCGCGCAGCCCGCGCGGCTGGCGGCGGCGGCGGAGGAGGCGCCGCCCAGGAGCGGCGGCGCCGTGGTCGTCAAGCTCTCGTTCAGGGCGGGCGGGGCGTCGGGGTTCCACGCGTCGCTCAAGGACGCGCTTAGCGGGCAGGCGTGGGCGCCAGGCTCGCCGGCGGCGGAGGCGGCTGGCGGTGGCGCGGCGCCGGATGGGCGGCGTGCGGCGGGCGGCGGCATCTCGACGATCCTCAGCGCAGCGCACGAGAGCGAGCGGGCGCGCGACGCGACGCTGCGCTCGGCGTTCGCCGACCTGGATGCGCTGACGGCGCAGGCAAAGGAGATCGTGGGGATGGCCGAGCACCTGGCGACGCAGCTGCAGGGGCGCAGGGCCGAGGGCGGGGCGCAGCATGCGTTCAGGCAGTACCTGCTGGATCTGGGCATCGACAGCCCCGTCACGCGCGACACGGCCGGCGCCGTGTTCCACTCGGAGCTGGCGCGCGAGCTGTGCGACTACCTGGAGCACTACGTGGCGCAGTGCGGCGGCTCCGTGGCGCTGGTCGACGCGTACTGCCTGTACAACCGCGCGCGCGAGTTCTCGCCCGTGTACCCGTCGGACTTTGCGCAGGCCTGTCACTGCTTCGCCGACCTGCGCCTGCCGCTGCGCCTGCGCGAGTACCCCAGCGGCCTGCTGGTGCTGGAGGACGCCGCCAGCGCCGACGACTCGCTCGTGCTGGCGCGCGTCGACTCGTACATTGCCAGCTTTGGCCCGCTCACTGCCAGCGATCTGGCGGCCATCGACGACTGCTCGCTGGCGCTGGCCGAGGAGCGCCTGTGGCTGGCCGAGCGCCACGCGCGCGTCTGCCGCGACGAGGCTGTCGAGGGCGTGCGCTTTTACGCGAACCAGTTTGTGTCGTGATTCTCTGTTGCAATTCTAAGCTCGGCTATCTAGGTCTATGATGGTGGCGTACTCAGCCGCGCCTGCCCGCCACCGCTGCTCACTCGCCGTTGGCGCTCTCGCCCGGACGCTGCTGCGCCCGCATCCACCACGCCTCAATCGCGTCCGACACCTCGCTCTCGCGCCGCATCCACCCGTGGTCGGCGTTGTGCACGCGCACCGTGGCCAGCGCCTGGTCAATCGCGCTCTCGGCCGTGCTCCTCGTCAGCTCGGGCTGCGCCGCGCCGAGCGCATCGAGCGCCTTGGAGCGCAGCTGCGCCCACCAGCGGTCGTAGGCTGGCATGGCCGTGAATGTGTCGGCTGTGCCGGCAATGAACAGCGTGCGCGAGATGTGCCTGCCAGCGCACGCTGGCTTTGCCGCAAACGCCTGGGCGGCGCTGGCGACGGTGCTGGCGATGCGCTGCAGGTACCAGCCGCGCTTCTGCAGGGCCAGCGCCCACACGACGCTGTAGGGAAAGCTGATGTGCGCGTAGTCGACGCCCAGCCCTGGGTACTCGTCCGGCGCAACCGCCGACGAGATCACCGCCCCGTAGCTGTACCCGCACAGCAGTGTCGACGTGATCGCAGGCAGCGGCACGCCCTCCAGCCCGTCGACGTCGACGTCGTCCTGCAGGAAGCCGCGCGCCTGCATCTGGATCAAGATCAGTCGGAGATCCGCCGCCGAGTGCCGCTGCGAGTGGAGCCGCAGCTGCCGCTGCTGGAGCATGTCGAGGATCGAGCGCAGGTCCTCCTGCTCCGACGCCCCGGTCCACGACGTGCGGCCCTCCGACGCCCCAGCGCCGCGGAGGTTGAATGCCACCGACACTCCCGCGCTGCTGTCGAAGCGCGCGCAGAGCTCGTGCACGACGTTGTTGCGGTACTGCCCACCCAGCGGCGGGTACGGGTGGATGTAGACGATCGCCCGCTGCGCTGCTGCTGCCTGCGCTGCGATCGCAATCCGCGCCTCGAGCGCGCGCCCATCCAGCCGCGACGCCACAAAGCACGCCAGCTCATACACGTCAAGGACCACCATGGCAATAGGCAAGTAAATAAACCAACAGATAGGCAAATAAATAGTTGTGTGCTAATGTGATAAGCAGAGGGCGGCGTCTTCTCTGCCTGAGCCTCAGCCGCACGACAATAGTGCTGCGTCCGCCACACGCAGCGGGATCTAATTTGCACCAAGAGCCTGGCCTTGGCGGGAACATCTTTTCCTGTGCCTGCCATAAAGGACCTCCAGGTGGGTTTTGTGCAAAGCGGCTCGCCTTTTTCTTTCCTTTTTCTCTCTTTTTTCCTCCCCCCCTCTCTACTTGTCGCTCTTTTCCTTCTCTCTCTTCATCTCTCCTGTCTTCTTTTCCTTCCAACATTCTAATCGCCTCTCTCAAATCCCTTCCGCCACCTCTCACCCTGTAGTCGCTTTTTTTCCTTCTTCCAACCGCCATCTCATCTTGCATTCCCCTCCGACTCTTTTTTTTTTTTTCTTTTTATTTTTATTTTTCTTTGCCGCTTGACCAACTTGTACGTATTGTCCTTCATTGCTTGTTTGCTAGGTCATATACTGCGCCCGGCTCTCATTCCCTGGGTCCCCCGTGTAGCGATTACGTGCTATTTTCTTTGCCAGCTTACTGCCTTTTTCTAATTCTCCCCCCCTGCACTCACTCTCCAACCCCTCGTTCTCGTAGAGCTGGGATGTCCCACTACGCCAACGCCATTCACGCCTCGGTTGACGGCTACGCCCCTCTTCACGCTGCCAACGGCGTCGGTCTGCCCATGCAAAAGGCCGCCTTTCCCAAGCCCAGCAGCAGCCCCTCGGATGGCCCCAGCCCCAGCTCCTCCGCTGCTGACCTGACCAAGGTTGTCGATGCTCCGTCCATCCAGGACTCTCAGCTCACCTTGCGCGCTCTTGTTTCTACCAAAGAGGCCGGCGTCATCATTGGCAAGGGCGGAAAGAACGTTGCCGATCTGCGCGACGCTGCCAATGTCAAGGCCGGCGTCTCCAAGGTTGTGTCGGGCGTCCACGACCGAGTCCTGTCTGTCACCGGCTTTCTGGTCGACGTCGCCCATGCCTACCAGCTGGTCGCCCAGACCCTTGTCGACAACCCGCTGGCCGTTGCCACCCAGAACGGCTTCCAGACCTTTACTCCGCCTCTGCAGACGGTTGTGCGCATTTTGATTTCTCACAACTTGATGGGAACTATCATTGGCCGCCAGGGCCTCAAGATTAAGCACATCCAGGATTCATCTGGCGCCCGCCTGGTCGCGACCAAGGAGATGCTCCCCCAGTCCACCGAGCGCGTCGTGGAGGTTCACGGCTCCGTCGAGGGCATCAGAATTGCCATTGAGGAGATTGGCAAGTGCCTGATTGAGGACTGGGAGCGCGGCGTTGGCACTGTGCTCTACAACCCCGCTACCCGCGTCCCCACCGTGTCGTCGACGTCAAACCCCTACGTCAACAACACGCGCGCCTCTGTTGACTTTACCTATGCCGACGTCGACCGTGCCGCCGTTGCTGCCCCCCTGCCGCCCGCTTTAGCCCCCACTACTGCCGCCGTTGCCGCCATGAGTCGCTTGCGCTCGCACACTGTCTCTGTGACGCGCGCAAGCAACCCCGCCGAGTTCCTGACCTCGTCGATGCCCATGCCGCCCCGCCCCGCCGCCGCCTTCCCTGCTATCCACAACTCTGGCTCAATTACTCCGCCCAGCAGCTATGGCCCCAACCCCGCTGTTGCCGCCGCCGCTCTGGCCAACTCGCGCCTGCGCTCGCAGTCCGTCAGCATCCAGGCCCAGCGTGGCATTGACCCCTCGGCCATGATTGCCAACATCCGCACACAGCAGATTGCGATCCCCTGCGACATGGTTGGGTGTATCATTGGCAAGAACGGCGCCTGCATTACCGAGATCCGCCGCCTCTCTGGCTCGCGCATCTCCATTGCCAAGGCTACTGAGAGCGAGGGCGGCGAGCGCCTGTTCACCATCAAGGGCACCTCCGAGTGCAATGAGCGGGCTCTCTACTTGCTCTACGCCCAGCTAGAGTCTGAGCACGAGCGCCGCGTCGCCAACGCCCAGCTGATGGCCAGTCTGGAGTGCATCAACGAAAACATGGTTGCCGAGGACTAGGCTACACATCTGTTTTTTTTTTCTTCCTCTTTCTCTTCTTTTCTCTACAAATCCTTAAACATATTTATAAGGTTTTGGCTTTCTCAGAGCTACAACTACTGCTTGCCGGCCTTGCAAGGACTTGGGATGTTGCAGACTATTTCGCACTCGCAAAGCTCTATGCAGACTTCGGCCTTGCACGGCTTGCAGCGCTGCGAGCAACCGCTGGGGACGTTGTTGCTTTCACAGGTCCAAGCGCAAGCGACCACTGGGCGCACCCACGCCGGACAAGCTGTCCCTGGCGCGCACACTGGTGCAATCGTGTCGGCGTAGCACTTTTCTGGAGGAGGACATGCGCTCTTCACGAGCTTTCCGGGATACACGTTGCCCTGGACGGCCGCCGAAGCAAGAAGAGCGACAAAGATGGAACGGGCGAGCATGCTGCGACAACTAATAATTGCGTGAGTAAAGAAAAAATATAATAGGGAACAGCAGACGAGCTGGTAGAAACGAGGACAACGTCTTTCATATACGCAAATTCCCAGTCATCTGACAAGCTAGTTTCTCGCAGAGATGCGCGAGGCACCCTTCGACTGTGCGCCACTGCTACTGCGCCAAATTGTGCCAAACCTGCTTGGCATGAACGCCCAATTAACAAACCGACAATTGTTGTCCAAAGAGAACATGTCATGTTGAGCACAAAAAAAAAGAAGCGGCGCTTGTTCCTGATGTGGCTTACTGGGTGTTCTTGACGAGGAACAGCCGCACTTGGGTGTTTTTCCAAATGCCGAATGGCTTCATGCCCGATCCGTAGATGAGACTCCACAGGAGACTCCGGAACCACACCACCAACGCTGGGCTCATGACCTGCAGCCGCGGCCGGATCTCGGGCATGGACTCTTCAAGATCGGGCATCGCCCTGGCCATAGCATCCGAGCCGAGCCAGCGCATTATAGCAGCCGTTGCATCGGCCACGACTAACTGCGCCGCAGAGTCTGCTGCGCTGCCATTGGGCTTTGACGATGCCAAATGCGCTTGGCTGCTGTCCTTGGTGTCCAGGCCGAGCATTGCCTCCTCGAGCTGCGACGACGACACGGCGTCGGCGTCCCTTTGTACGTCCTCGGCGATCTTGTCAGTGCACGCAGCAAGTGTTTCCAAGACAGAGATAATCGGGTCGAGTGGCAAGTCCGGCAGCCAGGAAAATACCCACTCGGCAGGTGGCTGGAACTGTTGCGAGTTTGTGCCGGTGCCAGGCTTTGCAGCAGCCAGTACAGGAGGTGGCGTTTCTGCGTCATTTTGCTGGCGCTCTTCCTTGGCAGGAGCTGGTCCTGGCCCAGGGTCCGGCCGCTTGCCACGTGCCTTGTCCGACAGCGCTGGACTAACAGTGCCTTGACTGTCTCTCGCGGGCGTTGCTGCAGTCGGCACCTCCAAGCTCGAGGCTGAGGCTGAGGCGGGACCAATTGGCACATCTGGAGCACTGCCAGGCCCAGGAGTGCTGGGTAGCGCAGGCAGCGGCTTTCCAATGGTGCGAGCCGCCTCGGACTTGCCCTTTCGCTCGCGCAGAGCAAGCAGCTCAGCCCGCGCCTTGTCCAAGTCAAAGCCTTTGAGGCGCGTGAAGCACGAGCGCGCCTGCACCATGCTGTACATAAGATGTGGGTTGTCAGCAGCGCGGTAGTGGACAACGTAGTCGAATACCTCTAGAAGGTATATGAGCCATCTGACGTGGTACGGTTCCGATATGATAAACGCAGGCGAAGAGACGATGTCAAACAGAGAAACAAGCTTGTCTGCAGTGGTTTGGCTGACTTGCGTCAAGTACGGCGACACATTACGCATCAGCAATAGCAGGCTTGAGTACACGGGCACCAAGTGAGGCCTGGACGAGCTGAGCAGCGTGTAGACGGTGTTGATCATAAAGTCAGCGTGCGTCAGGTTGGCGTCGATAACTCGCATGGCGCTGGGCAGAATGGACTGGTCGAACGGCTGCATCAGTCGAGTCGCAAACCGACTGTCTTCCGACAGGTAGTGCAGGATGTGCGATATTGTGCGCACCATGCCTGCTTGCGCAGGATCGTTGTAGCTGTTAAGCATAAAGTACATCAGCGCCGAGAACAACTTGAGCGAGCTGTTGTGGTCGACAAGGTAGTCCTTAAATGGGGCATTGGCTTCGAGTAGCATCCACAGCAGGATCGTTGCCTCTCGTGGCATCACGTTGCGAGTAGGCTGTTTAGTCACAGAGGCTAAAATCGACAGGTTTGCGCGCATGCCCTCCTCCAGCAGACGGATGATGCTGCCAACGAGGTAGTCGAACTCTTGCGTCCGGTGAAGCTTGGCAGTAAATACGCGAAACAGGTTCTGATGGCCAGTTTCCGTGCCAGTAACGAGAACCATCGACGGTGTGCTCTCGTCTGTTTCGCTATCGGCGGCCGCAGGCGACTCTGTAGCAGTGCCATTCTCGGCGCTGGTTGGCGCTTGGTACTCAAGCAACACAAACAAGGCCTGCATCGCTTGCAGCGACAGCGCGTCGTTTGGATCCATGGCAGCAGTGTTGCGGTACGGAATTGCCCATCCTTGCGTCCGGTCCTTTAACGAGGTGTTGAGGAGGCTGCAGAGCAGGCTCAGCACCATTCGCTTGTTGGAGTTGTAAGCCATGGCGTGCAATGCCCGATTGGGTGCTGCGGCGGCCATAGCAGGCGGCACATACATGGTCTTTGAAGCCAGTACTAGGACAAGCCGCAGCACCTCGACTCGGTTGCTGACGTGATCCTTGGACGAGCCCAGGGAGGACGCCTGGCCGATGCCGTTATCCCAGATCGCATATCGCACGACTGCATCTTCGCCTACGGTGGCTGGCGGAACCGTAAAGCCAGAGGTAAACAACAGGTCTATTGTCGCCGAGACCAACTGCTTGCCCAGCGTATAGTCGGCGCCGCTGCCTGGCCGCGGCCGAGGCGTCCACAGCAGGATGTCCTCTACGGTGCTGCCATCGGGGCATGCCTCGTACGCAAACGGAACAAGGCGAGTGAGGATGCGCACGCAGTTCAAAAGCTGCTTAGTGCTGGCCTGGTTCCTTGTTAGATCCTTTGCCGCCTTGAGCACGAGCAGGCGATCAAACACCTTATCGACCAGTTTTATAAAGTTTTCTCGCGCGCTGTCGCGAATTCGGCGGATATCGGCGGGTGTGACTAGCGAAAACACGTCATGCGGGCCCTCGGGCAATAGCCAGAACGGACTCCATGCGTCCTCGGCGCCATCGGGAAGGCTCTACAAAGGCGGAAGACGGCTGGAAGTAAAAGGCGCATACGTTAGAAACGCGTGAACAAGTGCCTAGCCAGAAATGCGGCGGAATGGCAAGCGCAGGGGACTTACTCGCTGTTCGGCCAAGCGGAATGCGCACTTTCTGAATGCCAATTTGCTATTCTCTCCTCCCATCTGCCAGTGCGTGCGTGTGTTTAACTAGCTCCAATGGCGGCAGCCGCAAGATTGTTGAAGGAGGCAAAAAATAAATTGGTTAAATGGCGATACAACTAAGAGAAGCCCTGCGTGATGTCAGACGCCAAGCCTGGAGAGAAGGCGCGGACACTTTGCGGAGTTGCGCCCCCCGAGCTGCTAGCCGAGTCGGTCTCAGTCGTCCTTGGCAGTGCTGCGGTCCGCTTCTTCGCTAGAACCAGATTGCGCGCTGGCAGTGCCAGCATTGGCAGTGGGAGCAGCTGGAGCTGGAGCAGCTGGAGCCGCCACTACCAGCCTGTACGCAAAGCCAAGGATGATAGACGCATTCCAGCCAAGCCAGCCAATCGCCATGGTCACCATTAGAAGGCCAAATGCGCCAGCGCGCTCCTGCCGAAGTGCAGCAATGACGCCCTCGCTCTGAAGCAGGCCGTAGAAGCTGCTGATGCTATAAAGAATCTCGTCCATGCGGTCCTTGAACATGCGGAGCACGTCAGCGAATCCAGGCTTGGGTGCTGGTGGCGGCTTGGGACGCAGCGCCTCGCTAACAGCAAGCTCAGCGTCATGCTTGGGCTTCCACACGTTGTCGGCGATCAGCGCTGCTGCGTCGGTGCTGCTGCCCAGGTAGATGTTGTCAAACGTAATGCCCGACTGCATGGTCCACAGCTCAAAGCCCACGGCATCAATCCGGCTCAGCTTGTACAGGTCTTGGTCCTCAAAGAACCCAGGGTTGCGAATGCGGCGCGGCGCCCACTCGCCCTTGTACCGAGGGTTGTCAATCAAGGGCGCAGACCACTGGCCCTTAAAGCTGGGGTTGCGCATCAGCGGCCGTTCCCAGGGCCCGCAGCCGGCAGCATCGGCGCAGCGCGGGTTGGGTATCATGGGAGCTGCCCAGTCGCCGTCCTCCTCGTCGTCCCAGTCGGCGGGCTTCTGCGCCTTTGGGTCGGGGATGAGTAGCGGCTCGTCCTCAAACCAGTCTTTTGGCTTCACTGCATCTTCATCAGGAATCATTAGTGGCGCGTCCTCATCCCAGTCCGCAGGCTTCTTGGCGGCGGGATCGGGGATCTTTTCATTGTCTTCCCAGTCGGCGGGCTTCTTGTCCTTGGGATCGTCGATTTCCTTGGGCGGGTTGACTGGCGGAGTAAAGTCATCGAGCAAGGAGCCCGTGCGGCGCTCAGCACCGTCGATAGCAATGGCGTACGTGTTGTTCGTGTGGATGGTCAGCGTATACAAGTGGGACAGTGTGTCGATGGGCGGCGCCGGTGGCTGGCTGAGATGGTGTTCCGTGTACTCGCGAGTGACGGGATTCAAGTGGCGGTAAATCAGATGCACTTTGCTGTCGCCGCACTTGTCGGGCCCAAACATGAGCGTGTACGGCGTGGCGTCGCTGAACTCGCCCTTGAGCGGAGCCGTTAGCAGCTTGATGTATGCACCGCCGCACCCGAGGCTCTCTTGGAGCTTGACTTCGTACTGCAACACCAGCCCGCCTGCCGACGGATCGAATGGCTTGTCGAGACGCGCAGAGATGGCGTGGTGGCGCGCCTGGCTCTTGGCGACCAGGCCCTTGTCGCCCTCAACGCCCACAAGCTCCACTACCTCCTCAACGGCCCACTCGCCATTGTAGCGTGCTTCCTCTTCGCCCTTCTTGGTAGCTTGACTGCGCTTCCACCGGGGCGCGGCAGCGTCAGTAAATTGCTCCCACAGCGCCGCATCTGGAACAGCATATGGCTCAAACTTTGGAATGACAACGCTGTGTTTGGGTGCTTCGACGGAAACACCGGGAGCTGCCTCGCTGTCGGCGACGGTATCGTCGCTGCGAGCAGGACTCGCGTGTAGCGCAAGCGCTAGAAGCAACAACAAATTGAGCTTGTGCGCCATGTGCAGAGTATAATGATAATGCTAGAGATAAAAAATCAAAAGAAACGTCAGAACGGCAGCGGAGAGGGGTTGATGTGGCTCGTACGAGCGACTGCCACGTGGCTCATAGCAGAGCTGGACCGTCTACTGCCCAATGGCTGACGATTATAAGTGTATTCTTTTTGTGATTTTGGACAAGTAAACGAGATTTAAAAGGCTTGGACCG
>JANBTD010000011.1:0-10437 GCA_027578595.1 Coemansia sp. RSA 1836 | reverse complement strand
AAAAAAAAAAAAGAAAGACTGTAGTAAGAAGAACAACGACGAAAGGGAGGGAAGAAAAACCAAAGGTAAAGTAGAGACAAACTTTATGAGAGGCTGAAAAGGCACAGGCGCTTCTCTGGGGAAGGTGAACAATACTGGTGAAAAACAGCGCTTGAGAACTATGGCAAACCATTGTCAGATGGAAATGGGGACGGGACGGTTGTCACTTTGCTCTTGGCTCTGGACCAGCGATTTGCTGCTCGGAATGTCCACTCACTCATTCTATTTTCCTCCGAGTGCCTTGGTCCGCTTTGACGGAGCTCAAGCGAGAAAGCGACATTGGATGATTGGCGGGGAGTGACTAGTCTGCACGTCTAAGCCGCGGTGATGATTTTCGGTGGCTGCTGGTGGTGGCCTGATGTGTGGTCAGCACACTCAGCGCCACACAGCCAAAAAAAAAAAATTACGCATATTCTCTCCTTGGCCAACCAGGAACACATAAATAGATGAGAGCGCGGCATTGTGCATATGCTATTCCGACTGCTCTTGCAGTAGTAGCGCATACCCTATTGTAACGCTTTTATATGTGTGGACGTTTGCGTGTGAGCAAGAGCCTGTGAAAAAATTCTAGAACATGTAGACATCTGACTACTTTTCTGTAGCCGATGCGGTGGTGGTGGCAGAGCTTGCAACGCTGGAGGGCGCGGCGTCTCCAGCAGTGGCTTGGGGAGGCGGCGACGATGGCGGCCCAGCAAAGCCAATCGAGTACGCTTTGCGATTGCGCTCCTGCGCACCGTCGCCATAGATCTTGTCCCACTTGCGCAGCTCGACCAGCGACTCCATCTGGTCCGACGAGCTGGGCGCGACCTTTTTCAGCGCAGCTTCAAAGTGCCTGGCCGCCAGCTTGATCGCACGCGTCTTGCCGCTGTGGTGCCGCGAGCCCTTCAGCTGGTCTATCAGCGAGGCACCAAGTGCGTCGCCACCGCTGCCGTCAGCAACACCAATCGCTGCCACTTCCTCGCGCACTCGCTCGCGCAGCCCAGCTAGCGCTGCTGCCACGCACAGGTTCTTCAAGTCGGAGCCCGAAAAACTCTCTGCCTGCTTGGCCAAGGCAGTCAAGTCTACGTCGGCATCGAGCTCTTCGCCCTTGAGGTGAATCTCAAGGATCTTTGCCCGATCCGATTCTCCAGGAAGGTCCACCAATATCCGGCGCGGCAACCGGCGCAGAATCGCGTCGTCGAGGTCGAACGGCCTGTTAGTGGCTGCCATCACCATGACTTGTGGCACGGGTGCAGCGCCAGCAGCCTTGCTGTCTCCGGGGGCCGCCGCCTTTTTGCGCTGCGTGTTGATTCCGTCCCACTCGGACATGATTTGGTTCATGATGTCGCGTCTGAACTTGTTCGCCTCACCAGATGACCGAGCCGAGAATAGTGCGTCAACTTCGTCGATGAATATGACACAGGGGGCCAGCTTCCTCGCTAGCGTAAACACGGCCTCTGCTAGCTTCTCGCCCTCGCCCACGTACTTGTCGTAGATGTCGCTGGCCCTGATGTTGAGCACGACGCTGCCGCTCTCTTTGGCCACCGCTTTGGCTAGCATGGTCTTGCCGGTTCCAGGCGGCCCAAACAGCAGGATGCCGCTGACTCCATATCGCCTCAGCACGCCCTTGCTAAAGTACTCGGGGCGAAGCATCGGAAGCGTTATGATCTCTTGCAGCGTCGTGACTGTCTCGGGCTTTACGCACACTTGATCGAATCCCGTGGGAATGCTCTGAGGCGATACAACACTGCCAATTAGCCGCTGCTCGTACTCGGTCAGATTCTTTTTTGCCAGCTGGATTCGCCGCTGTGGAGACAGCACGCCCGCCGCCCTTCCGCCACCGCTCGTGCTAGTGCTTGAATCGCCGCCAGCTTGATCCTCGTCGCTGGGCTCCAGCTCCTTGCTTATATCAGACCACTGCCGACACTCGGAGACGACTGCTGCATCGGCACCATCAACTAGCGACACCGCTGGGACTGAGGTAGCAGGAGCAATATCCATATCGTCGTCAACTCGCCTGCCAACACCGACCTCGGCAAAGTCCACGCGTTGATGGAGCGGCAGTTGAGACCCCAGGTCAGCTACGCCCTCGTTGGCTTTACAATCGCCTGCAGCCACAAGCGCCGAATCGGCGTCTTCGCTGTCCTCGGCGCGTTGAGCGTCAACGGAGCTATTGGTAGCCAAATTCGCCAGCATGCCTCGCTTCAGGGCAATGTGCGACTCCAAGACCTGCCTCCAGGCCTCCGCCAAGTGCTTGGATGTCAAAAGAACATTAGAACCTGTCGCTAGCAATACAGCCGGGTTTTGCCGAATAGCCTCCAAGTTGAGCGACTCTCTAACCGCCAACGCTTGCGCCAGCGATATCCAGCGATGTAGGAACGTCTCGCCGAAAAAGAACCGCCTGGCAACGTCGTCCGGCAGCGATCTCAACATGACAGTCAGCGGGCGATAGTCCAGGAACCAAGTGTTTTTGCGCGGCTGCTTGGACAGTATATGTGTGGTGGTCTCGTCGTAGAGCGACACGCGATTGAACACGGAAGGACGCTCGCCAACAGGTCCAGATCGGTTGGATATGGCGGCCAAGTAAGTGGCTTCCTGGTCGCTCAGCGCAAGTCCCGGAACTTTATACAGCAGGAAAATGTTGCGAATAACGCGAGCATTTCTGTCCAAACACTGGTCAGCGACCAACTGCTGCCGAATCGACCCGATAATTGGCTGGGTAGAGTGGAGTACGAAATCGGGTTGTTGCATGCCGCACGCTACAGACATTGTCGAGTGAGCGGGCGGCGGGATTCCAATGCGCGAGAACAGTGGTAGCTCCTCGAGCGCAAGGCTGGCGGCAGACACGTTGGGCGCCGGACCCAGGGCTCGCGACAGACGGCCGCCCATGGGCGAGCCGCCCATGTGCACAACTTGAAGTCCCATGCGGCCATTGGCAGCGCGCTGTGCTTCGTCGCCTAGCAATCCCTCTAAGATATCGTTTATTCCGCGCGCAAATTGCGGCGGACGATCGTCTCGCGGCATCAGCGCCACTGGAGTCGCCGGATTGACGTCGAATGGCGGGATGCCGGGCGGAGGAGTATCTGGGTGGAACCAGCTCGGGTGCATCAAGCCAGTTATAACCACGGGCTGCACGTCGGGTCGGCCGTTGTGCTTGGAGGCAGCAGCGATTAAGCGAGATAGTAGCGTATAGCCAACACGAGTGTTTAGCAGATCGCCCAAGTGCTTAATCACAATCATGCGCGGACGCTCAATGCCATCAACGACGGTCGGAGCAGAGACAAAGTCGCCTAGAACACGGTCCAGCCGCTCGGTGGCGTCTCTTGACAGCGGGTTGGCCATCATTTCGCGCGAGAGCTCTGGATCGCTGCCCTCCTCGTCTGCCGGCTCCAGGCGATCTCCAGCGGCACCACCCGATCCCTTACCACCACCAAGCCCAAGCTGTGCTCGTATAGACTCCAAGCTCCGGTTATGCGAGCGCCCGCTAGCACTTGCATTTTCTTCTTCGTCAACGTCGACTTCGTCGGTGTCTCTACCTCGTGCTGGCTCGTCGGCTCGTGAGCTGTGATGGTCGCCGAGTGCGTCGCTCTCATCGCCCAGCCTTCTGCGGTTGATGCCAGCAAAAAAGGACATGCCTCGCCCGACGCTGCCCGCCTCGGAGCCAGCCTCGCCACTATCGTTGCCGTGACTGGAGTCAGCCTCCAGATCGGGCGGCGGCGAGTAGGGGTGGCTGACGATGGTCAAGTCTTCAAGCACGGTATCAATGCGCGAAGTCAGCACTGACCAGTCGGGGATGTCCATAGCAGTCAGCTCCATGCCCATCTGCTTCGCAGCACTGGCTAGCAGAGGAATCGAGTAGCCCTCGGACCAGGGATCTTCGGCGTAAAGCAAAACATGGCTCCGACGAACAAGTGACGTCAAAAGAGTGTTGAGCACGTCATCTCTGATCAGCGCATCAAAGGCGCGAGCAACAACCTCGTCTCCTTGGAGCGTAGCCAAACTAGCATCGTGTAGCCCGGATCGCGTGCGGCCACTAGTCAGCGTAGCACTATTGCTAGGCTCTGCGCCGTCCCCGCCGCCTCCCGTAGCAGCCATGGATGTGATATGGATGTCTACATTTAGCGGGCGCAGCTGCTCGGCAAATGCTGCCCGCAAATACGACGTGCGTCGTGTGGATACCAGCGGATCAACGACAGTTGGCGGCAATGCTGGCTCAGGCTTATCCTTTTCGCTAAGCACTCGCTTAACCTCGCTATCCCGGGCCACTCTATTATCTGTCTCCCTTGTACGCAAAGCTCGCAGCTCGCGAAGGCTTGCTCTGCCTACTGGGCTTGGCCAACGAGGAGTACTCTCTAATTTGCATGACAAGAGATAAATTCAGTATAGACGGTCAGACGGGTGCACGCTGCTGTTGACGTATGCTAATGTATATATGACTTACCCTTATCCTTAGCTCTGGAAATGTGCGCAGTGTGAAGCGCACGAGCAATGGGGAGCGGAGAAGCTGACGAGCGCCATTTGGTAAATGCAGTCGTTGCTCTCAGCATAATATAGCTATCTCACAGTGTCTACGACTATAAAAAGTAATGATTATGCTGCTGGAAAAAAAGAAAGGCTTGCAGCCGAAAAATGAAGCTGTCTTGCTATCAGCAAGTATGGTGGGCGGAAAACAGCCGAATCGCGTGATCTAATCGCCACGATTCTTGGCTCTTTTGTCACGATCTTACAGAAAAGCCTCCGCCTAAATATATTTCGGACAACGAGTAACTAGAAGTGAACCTGTGTATCTCATACGATTTACATACGGCAAATGGCAGTAGCGGCAGTCGGCTAAACAATGTGTATGCTGCGTCTATCTTGCAGTCTGGTGAACATGCCATATTTAATTAGGTGTTTAAATGTCGATTGCCTTTACAATGTCTACGAGCTTTTCCACTTCTTCTATGATCGCGTGCATGGATTGGTTTGCTGCCTCGAGCTCGTCGGAGAGTCGAGACAGGATTCGGTCATAGTCTTCGCTAGCGAGCTTGGCTACAACAGGTAGTCAATGATGTTATTTTTAGTGCTCGCCACCGAGTAAATTTCGTTTTTGGTCAATAATCCGGCTCCTGTCCCCCACCACTGCTCTCCCAGCACAAGCAGATCCTCTCTGGTAGTTGGGGAAAAGGGAAGGATGTGCAGCATAACATGACATGCCATGGCAGGAGAGGGCGGCTAATACCACAAATCGGATGGCAAGTGGAACCTCCGCTGCACGACAGCGCAGACCCAGAGATCGCGGACAACGCATGCAAAGCAAGTAGATACATTGCATATACTGTGGCACCAAAAGCAAGGCTGGTGCAAGCAGAGATAGCGCAAGCAGAGATAGTGCAGGTCTCTTTGCGTGGGTGCTTTTACCCACTTACCTTCGTTTTGTTGCCGCTGCGTTCGGATAGCCGACAGCTCGTCCTCTAGCTGTTTCATTCGAGTTTGCAGGTCGTCTCGGCGCGTCAAGAGGCTGCGCTCCCGCTCGCGCTGCCGCTCGCGCATGCGTGCAGCGGCCTGCGTGTTTCGGCGTCTTCTCTCTTGGGCTATTTGGCTGTTGTGTACTTCGTTTTCTTCTACCAGAGCTTGGCGGTGCTGGTCAGGATTACCTCGCGGTCGGATTGGTGCGTATGCCGCAGGTTTGGCTGGGTCAAGAGGTGTGCTGGGTGGCTGTTGGTCGTCCATCGGCATATACGCGGGAGACTATATGTGGTGTGAGGTGTAATGTATGCGATGCAGTACAGGATGCGAGAAACAAGGGGATTAGAGAGGGCAAAGAAGAGGGAGAGAAGGGGAGAGGAACAGTCTATGAGAAACGAATAGAAAAATGAGAGCTTAATTTGCCCATGGAGAGAGAGAAAAGAAAGAGAGACGATAGAGCCTTAAGCTTTTTCTATTTGTTCAGGAACCGCCTCCAGTCCAGCAAAAGCAAGCCAAGCCAAGGCGATACATGGGCGGGCGGTGCATGCAGATTTGCGCTCCTCTTTTTTTTCTCTTTGGACAAATGACTGGGGAGGCGCATGCGCATGTACCTGGATACGCTTCTGTTTCCCTTCCCTCTGTTTGTCGAGATGCGCGCATAACGAGAGGCATTGGCGTACCCGGGTATGCGCCATTCATTTGTCATTGGCTGACAGCGCATGGGCCCAGAGACAAAAAATAAAAATAAAAAAGAGAAGAGCCAGCGGTACCGTTCAGGCGTCTCAGAGCGGGGTGGGGGAGGAGGAGGATAATGGAAAGGTCCGTGCCTGACAGCACCCAGAAAAAAACAAGGCGGCGTTCACAACAACCGAGACTTTAGCGCTTGTTGCCATATTTGGCCGAACAAATGTAGTGTTGACACGCTTTTGAGCGGCTTGAAAGGGGGATGGAGGAACGGTTTAGAGCGGCATAAAGGGGGAGGGGGTGAAAGCGGTAGTTCCGCGCGGAAAATCGGCATCATCGGCCAATAAGTGCAGTGGATGAGCTCTAGATACGGAGAGGTCCTCCTATCATACTAGATCGGGTGTAACGCTGCTTCCTCTCTGCACACCCACGTACCCGCCGCCACATCGCCCATTCAATAGGAACAGAGGGCGGTAGAAGGGGGATATCACTGCTGGCAGAAGAGCTACGAAGAAGGGCAAATCGAGGCCAAAAAAGAAGGGGGAAAGGGATCAGCCCCCACCAGTCGCATCTGTGGATCCCAATATCTAACGGGCACAGAGTATCACTTCCTCGGAGTGTGGGAAAAAAATAGTTACAGCCACTGACGCAATATGGTCTAAATACGGAAAACGTCATGTTCCGATAGGGCAAATCACCTACGCGTACCAAATATGTCGCCTAGTTACCGGTCAGTCTAGAAAAACGGATCTGTAGGTTACGAGTTGCGAGAGTGAAAATAAAAGACTACTGTTTGTGTTAGTGGCTCGCACTTTTTCAAACAAGAAAGCAAACATGGACGGTCAGTAGAAAATAGGGCATATTGTTGTCGCACGCTGTATATTGCCCTCAATATTCGTAACTTTGTTGTACATAATGCTCGCTTTTGACAGCTTCAGCTCATGACGGGAAGAGGTTTAGCGGACCAAGTCCTGCATTGTTTGTGGCTGACACCGTTCCGGATGAAATATAGCCACAATCCGGCTTATTTGGGCTGTTGTTATTGTCATCTGAAACACATGGCGGCATAAGGGGGCGGTGGAAGGAGATAGAGGCGTACCTTGAAGATTTATCAAACAAAAATAAACAATAGAGATTAGTGAAGAAGGAAAAAAAAAAGTACATGAATCAGTGACGCCGTAGCTAAAAAGGTTTACAAAATGCTTGGCTCGATAAGTAGTACTGCTGCATTGCGTATGTTGAGCACCAAGAGCCGGCAGATTCACCACTACTATATGCACAGCAGTCCCTGCCTAGCGGCGAAAAGACAATTGGCCAACCTGCCGCGCATCTGCAAGACATGCTTGGATGGGGCTGCTTGCTCGCGTTGATGGTAGGAAACACCGTCCAGCATCCTACGGCGAATTTTCTTAAACTGATTGCCCGCATTTTCAGACACGAGTGTTGTTTAGGATTTTCGTCCACAAGCAATCGCTTTGTGGCATCTCTATGAAAGAGCGGAGAATGCAAGCAGCTTACCACGGGCTGCACTGAACTGTCGGGCAATTAATCGTTCTAGACCATTTGGACTGCTATTCACATGAATTGGCAAAAAAACCTTGAATCTCGTGACGCGCACAATTTTGCCTTTTCGTCGGTTAAACCAGCATTCTCTTTAGCCGGGAAAGTGTCGGAAAATATTTCCGCTTCCGCCTCCGCCGCCGTCTTCACATGGACTCTAGTCTGGGGATTTGCAAGGGCATCTAGGAAGCAAAAAGTGTATATTTGGAATAACGTGGTCATCGGATGCACACATCGCTTCCCGCTGCTGACGAGGGATGCTGGTCAAGACCCAACAACTTTCACAGCGAAACATGTGGGAGTGCTCTTCCTCGCTCACTACGAAGCCGAAACCCCAAATCGCGTACTCCAAGTGCATTTCGGATGGCGAGGATGTCATTCAATGACAGTGCATACACAGCACCCAACATTGCTTTCAAAACAACGATTCCACCGAGTAACAAGTGCTTTTCTCTGCACGGACACATAATTGAGCAACGCTGTTATATCGGATCTGCCGTTTCCGACTGCAGTTGACCCAGATATTCAGATATGCTCCACGTGTCGTTTTGGGCACCTTGGGTTGTTATCGGCCATTTATTGGGGGCACATCGCCGAAAAGAGTGCACACAAAAGGGCGATATAAATGGCTCTCACTTGCGGAACATATCCTTGCGGTGGCTGGGCAGCTCTTGGCGATTACGAACCATCCACGCAATGCCGCACGCATTACACAGCGTCTTGGGACCGTTGGGACCTTGACGCTGAATTGGCGTCACTGAGCTGGAGCATCCGCAATGCTGGCACTCCCACGTACTCAAATCCAGCTTGCTGTAGTTGCGAGGCGTCGAGGGCCGCGTCGGTGTTGACGGCCGCGTTGGTGTTCCAGGCACTCTAACGCTAGAGTGAGTCTTTCGCATCGGCGGCTGCGGCGTGGTAGCGCCACTACTCAGTCCGCCATCATTGCCGCCAGCGCCCCCTGCGCCGCTGCCGCTGAGCGAAAGCTGGTTGTAAAACGCCGAATTGATATCGGGAAGCTCCAAGCTAGACACGGCAGCTGCCGACTCTACGGGCACGGATTCTGGTGGCAAAAAGTTGAATGTGCGTGTATGCGAGCCACGCTCCGACCGGCGCATGCGCCGATAGCTGCGCTCCTTGTGCATCCACATGCGGTCAAGGTCCTCTGCCGACATTATCTCAATGCTAGGGCCCCACGCATCGGCCATATTAATGGGCCGGAATATCGAGTCAACGGGGCTCTGTCTTAGCCAGTGCGCGTCGCCAGCCTCTGAAAGCTCCTTGTGCATGCGCGCTACCTCCTCACGCACGCGATGTGCAACAAGCGGAGGGTACTCACCGCCCAGTCCCAAGTCGCGGCACAGGCAGCGCGCAAATTCTTCGGGCCTCGAGCCGAGCGGCTCTAGGATATCCCACTCGACGCGGTCTCGCAGCACGTGCGGCCCAACCTGCACCTCTATGTTGAGATTGACACGCAGCTCTGGACCCTGATATGCACAGTCATTAGCCGATATGTGCTCGGCAACTTGCTGCTGGATGAGCTGCGCAATGTGCTCCTGCGCCCCAGCGCGCCCGCTCGAGGGCAGGGACAAATCGGCACAGTACACGGCTGCAAACTGCTCCGGCGTAATGACTTGCTCCTGTGCGTTCCACACAAACACGTCGTGTAGTCTGTAGTCACCGACCTCCAGCTCTAGTCTGATTGGGACCAGCGACTCTTCTTGCTGCGCTAACCACGCCGCTTGGTTATCTCGCAGGTGCTGGTGCGCGGTTCGACGCCGAGCCCGCTTTGGCAGAGCCTGGTACGCTGGCTGCAGTCCAATGCCGCTCATCAGGTCGTGCGCCGCAGCTTTGTCGCCGCCGCCATCGTTGTCGCTTCCTTGTTTGATTGAACTTTGCTCGGTCTCGAATGCTGACTCGAAATCGTCGTCGCCGCCGCCAAAGTCGTTCTCTGAATCGGAGCTCCACTCTCGCAAATTGCGGCGGCTGGTGCGCGTAGACCGTGCACGCAGATTCATATTGCCACTGCCCACATTGCTTGGGCTTCCAAAGCCCCCTAAACCACTTGGTCCGGTATTGCCGCTTCCGCCGCCGCCGCCGCCGCCGCCTCCACTGCCGCCCAGCGTCGATAGCACTAGCATTGCCGTGTCTCCTTCCTTGAGTCTCTCCAGATAGGAGCTGCTAAAGAGTCCCGGTCGCTGCATTATAACGCGGTGAATAAGAAAGAGGAGTAAATTCAAAGCAGATGCCGAAAATCATTTAGCACGCGAGAGAAGAAGAAGAAAAAGCGACATAATGTTTTGAGCACACGCGTGTAGCCAAAAAAAAAAAAATGTCTGGCGCGACAGCATTTGATCACGTGCAATTGTTGGAAACAAATGGTTAAAATGGGATTTTTTTTGTAGTTTGGCGAAAGTCGGAATATAAGTAAAAATGGAAACTGCGTATGAATGAGCTAAGTGTAAATCCGCTCGCGCGGATGCCGCCTTTAAAGCTGCTTTAGCGAGAGTGGCGCGGGTACTTTGGAACTGCGTAGTGCGGGACCAAAAGTCGCATAAAATGCAACTAGCAGCAGCAGCAGCATGGGCAGCAGCAACAGTGGCAGCAATGGCAGCAACAGCAATGGCAGCAGCAGCAGCAGCAACACGGGCAGCAGCAGCAGCAGCAACACAAGTTCTTGCCAGCTGGCCGGCCCTTTGCCCCCAACTCATGCGCTGTCGTGTCAGGAGA
>JANBTD010000009.1:0-22624 GCA_027578595.1 Coemansia sp. RSA 1836 | reverse complement strand
TTTTTTTTTTCTTTTGCTAGATAATGCCTGGGAATCTTTTCAGTGCGTCAAACACTAGCTGGCTGGCTAGCGAGTTGCACCATGCAAACCACGATCTTGTGTAGTCGGCGGGTTTATTGACGTTGACAGACTCGTGCATCAGGCCGAGTCCCGATGTCGTTGCCTTGAGCTGGTCCAAGCACTCCTTGACCTCTGTTCTGTCGGTCGAAGTGAGACCGCGCATGATAATAGCCATAGGCCACACCTTGAGGAACCCTGTATGCGGACTGCCGATTCCCTGGATATATGTGCCCGAAAAGTACCAGGGGTTGTCATCTGGCGACAGAATCATCTTTCGCGTATTCTGGTAAATGA
Source organism: Coemansia sp. RSA 1836 (assembly GCA_027578595.1). Taxonomy (NCBI): domain Eukaryota; kingdom Fungi; phylum Kickxellomycota; class Kickxellomycetes; order Kickxellales; family Kickxellaceae; genus Coemansia; species Coemansia sp. RSA 1836. The sequence continues at coordinate 22,270 of JANBTD010000009.1, read as the reverse complement.
CATCACTCGTGCTGACGAATCCCAAGTAGGGCAACGACAGGAGCGCAGGTCCATTGGCATCGTCCATGACGAGGGCCGATCCATATCCGTCAGTCTCGTAAGCAAACACGCGGCCATATTTCGGGTGTGTGGTTGTTCCGTACTGGAGCACGCCCCGTCTTATCTCGTTTGCCATAGTTTTAGCCAGACCTGCTTGCTCGGCATAGACGCCAATGCTGGTCAGCATGTAGCTCAAATTGCTGAGTTCGACGGCGAGGAATGCATTGGCGGGGACGAGGAACGGGAAAATCGTAGCATCGTCCGAAGGCCTAAACAAGGTCTTTGCCATTCCCGTGTATCGCACTGGATTGCCAACCCCACTGCCAAACTGCGTCTCGGTAGCCGAGTCTGTCAGCCTACTGTACTGTATCAGGGGGTCGTTCAGCTTGTGCTTGCTGTTGAATGTTGGTTCTTGAAGCCGCCGAATCGTGGTGAGGACACTGGCCATGGCATTGCTCCATGACTTTGAGTACATGAACTGGTAGTCTTTAGTTGCGCGCCAGTATGCGGTTGACAGCTGGAAAAAGGATGCAAATGAGTCGAGCTCAAACTTTGCCTCAAACACCGTGCGGTTATTGAATGGGGGCTCGACAGTCAGGTCCACTGCAATTCCGTTTTCCGCTGGTGCCAACCCTGAGCGCGGTGGAGGCTGAAACGCATTGCCATACGGGTATCCCAACAGCTCCTCGGCCTGCATATTGACCAGGCCCAGCACGAGTCTAGCCAGATCTTCATCAACACTGGCAAACGGGATATAGGGCAACACTTGGTTTGCGCTATCCCTGATCCACTGCGCCGTGATATCGCCCGTCACTAGAAAGGTGTAGGGCTCGGTGCGATTCGGGTAGTGCCAGGCTACCGTGGTGTCGAGCGTGTTGGGGAATACGTTGCTGAATATTTGGCGCCAGTCCGGGTCGCTGATTAATGAGTTTACGTCGCGGATGGCTTGCTCGATCGTTGGTGTGCTGAATGTGCGGCACTCTGGTGGTGGCCGCATGCTGGGGATCCGATTCTGGCCCGTGGAATACGGCTCATGTGGTATTGCCGAGTAATCCGTGTAGCTGGGACACTTGACTGCCGCATCAACAACCAGCTGGCTTAAAAGAAATAGCGAGGCACGCACGACGACTTGTTTCATAATAATAATTTTTTTGTTTAGCAAATTTTTTTTTGTATTATAGACGAGTGCTTGTGCAAAATAAAGAAACGCTTCTAGAGGAAGAAAAATAAAAATAAAGCCAAAGGAGTTACGTATTGTTTTTTTTTTCTCTGGCTCTCTCGAAACAAAATGACAATGCAGTTTTTGTCAGATAATCGCTGGCAATAATCGGTTGTCTTTGGAATAGTGCATATCAATTATAAAAGACAGTAATCACAATTTTGCTCCCAAGAAAATGCGGCGGTGTACTAGTGGCGTTTGCCTTCTCCTTGGTGGCCACTCTCTTTAATGTCGCCGCTGTAGCTAAAAACCAATATGCTGACTAGGACGTGTTTGTTTATTTATAATGCACATCTTTAATTTGCTAATTATTTGAACCATGACAAGGAAGACTTTGGATTAATGGAGGGCGGTAAAGTCTTGTTGACTAGATATCCATTTATCTACTGCGGCCTCAGTCAGCTTAACCGGAAGCGCTTTTCTCTCTCCTGGCAGTCTCTTTTTCGCCCCCCAACCTTTTCATGGCCAATGCAACACCTCATGCTTAAAAAGCTCGGGCTGGCATTTCCCTTCGTCCTCTTCCTTTTCTTCTCTCCATTCCTTAGAGCTCTCCATTTATTTCTTCCATATCGCAACTGACAGTAGCCATGACCGACTCCACTTACTGCATGTATGAAATAGGGATAAATCACTATACTCTTGTACCAAGAGATGAATCCGTTCTCCAAATCATGGCAAGGGTCATAAATATTCCCAGACATAGCTCAGAGCCTTTGCATGCGTACTACGGCACACAAAATGGCTTATTTGCCTTTGTTACGGATAAAAATGAACTTGTTAGCAAAGACGACATTGATGAGTGGGCGTTGTATTTCCTCGCCGCCACTGAAGCTGAAGCTGCAAGGTGGATGGATAAATGCATGCCCAACTTGAGTGCAAGTAGTATTAACAACCATGGTCCTCAAAAGGTTGTCATGGGACCCTCAAATTTGAGATACGCTTATAAGGCATGTTATATACCAGGCCTGTAATAAGTCTAATAATGTTTACTGGACTGCTAGGATAAACTAGACAACACTCAGCTTGGCAATAGCTCACAAACCAATCGATGGTGCAAACTGCTGGATGCAAACCTGTTTCCTTTTTTCTTTGTGCTTTGGTGTTTGTTCTTTCTACACTTTGGCGGCATAAGCGTTTTTTGGTGTGCGCCTTGTTGCCAAAGAAGAAGCGTTCATTGCTTTGAAGTACATTGAATAAGTGTTCTTTTGCATTTTTTATGCACCACATTGCTTTCTTTAGCTCATTTTCTATTTTCGAATAAATATTATTATTTGCCATTTTATAGCTGCTCTTATTTCCACTTCTCCACTTACATCCCGCATTTTCCCTACACGCATTCCATACCGGGTAATTGGGATCTGTAGGACATGCTGTTAAAAGCCAGTCTTGCCTCATTGCGCGGACGGGGATTCTTGCTACTGGTTTGCCTGGCGGTGCTTACCATGGTGGGTATTGTCGGCATGTACAAATTTGATTACAAATATTATAGACACCCAGAGCGTGTTGACTCAAAACAAGTACGAGCAGCGTTTGAGACCTACCTACAAAGCGTTCATGGCGAGATGCATAATGAGGACCTTTTGGCACATTGCTCGCAGAGAAATCTTAGCAAGGCGTTCGTGAATTCGGCAGCACAGCGGTACAAAAACATTACGCATGGAGGCATAGAGCCCATCTTTGTGGCTGCCAACTTGTATAACAGTGAGAAAGTGCTGCCCAACATGGCGGCACAGCTGCTTGCACTAGCGGATACTCTAAGTCACAGCCGAATTTTCGTATCGATTTACGAGAACGGCTCGAATGACAAGACAAAGGAGATATTGCATCAGTTCAACGAAACTCTAGAGGCAGTGGGGATCGCTCACCGAATAGTTGCTGATGACACGCCCAAGCCCGAGCACGTTCATCGCATAGAGTATCTTGCCAAGCTTCGTAACTATGCGCTAGAGCCGCTGTACAGCGATGGCTCAAAATTTGGCCGAGTAATATTCGTCAATGACGTACATTTTTGTCTATCAGATTTGCTCGAATTGGTGTACCAATCGCATGCCCAAGAAGCTCATCTCACCTGTGCAGAGGATTTTATTATGTGCCACGAAGGACCAGGGTTTTATGACACTTGGGTTGCACGAGATATACAGGGAGAAAAGTTCAGAAACGCGATGCACAACATTACAGATGACAGCATATCGCTGGTAGCGCAGATGAGGGAGCGGCCATTCCAGGTACAGTGCTGTTGGAACGGAGTAGCAGTCATCGATGCACGAGCATTCCGTGGAAGCAAGGGACTGCGTTTCCGGCGAAGCGCCAAGAGCGAGTGCTCGGCGTCTGAATGCTCGCTGTTTTGCAATGATTTGTGGAAAAAGGGCTTCAACCGCATTGTCATGGTGCCGCGCGTCAAATTAACTTATACCATTGATATTCGCGACTTGATACGCAAGCCGTTGTATTTCCCAGCCGACACGCCATTCTCCGAGCCCGCATTGGAGAAAATTTCATTCCGGCCTGGGCCCGAGAAGATTCTCTGTCGTCCACTTGACGGTGTAGACTCCCATCATCCAGATGGACCAGATACTTACGTCACGCTGTAGCTGTGCATGGCTTAAGTAAAGACATGTGATTGTTATAAATAGGTAATTTATAATGTTCAATAGTTATTTATTAGTAAATGCCTTAAATATGCTGCGGTGTATTCTAAGTGACTCCTTGGATGGGAGATGGAGCGCCCAAGCACACGTGAATGCAAAAAAGCTATCCAAGACCATTCTGGGGATTATTAATCTGCGAACAGACAAAGACAAACGTGTAGTGCAAGGGGCAAGCCTAGGCAAAAAAAATAAGGAGAGAGGAACTACAGGCGATGCCACATGTTGTGGTGAGTAGAACAATTAGCTCACCTAAAAAAAGCATAAGAGCGAGTAGCACCACCTTCACAAAGAAGTCTTGGTTGCTTTGACATGCACACTTGCCAGCAATGTCCTACCCGCATGGGCATGGCCAAACAAAAGCTGAAAGTCTCAAGCAATTTTTGGCTTTGAAAAAAAAAACGTCTTTGAAGTTGTCTCCACGTGAACGGCCAGATGCTTTTTATGGAGGCAGACTTTAGCAAGGCAGTGCTTGGTTTACCTGAAAGCGCTTTTTTTCGTCCATTTTCTTTTCGACTGGAGAAAATGTGGTATATAAGGCACTTGCTTCATGTCCTTCCCCCCATTTCTCTTTCTCTTCCATTTCCTTTTATTATTCTCCATCTTCATCTTCACCTTGTTTTTTTTTTACTACCACGCTCTTGACAAAGGAGAAAAGCAATGGAGGAAGCTGTTGGCACGGAAACAAGCGAGGGCAAGTACAAGTACAAGTTCTTTTATCATGTGTATATGATAGGGACTAAGGAAGAAATCCTCGTGTCAGCGCACGAGTCACCAATGGCTATAGAAGAGCATATTACAAGTCTGCTAGGAAGTATGCCAACAGAAGCTGAGGACGCTGAAGCTCGAAATGTATACTTTTGCACCAAAGACAATGTGTATCCTATTGTTACAGATGGAGTGTATGTTACAAAAAGAAATTTGCTCATTCATGCAACATATCTACTTTTTGCAACAGTCAGTGAAGCTACGAATTGGAGCTTGCACTGCGTCGAACCTTTGGCGGGGGCCATCCTACAAAACCCAGACCCTCGCACTAAACGCCTCGTTCCGTTTTCCTTGTTGGATGAGATCTATACAGAGCATTATCCTCGAAACCAGTAGGCAAAAGTAGTGATGAGGTGGCAGCCATCTGCGCTGGACCAATCAGAATCGGACTGGGCTAGGAACAGGCTGAGAGAGTGGTGATGGCGTGCATTCTTTCTCCTTTTTTCTTTTGCTTGCTTGCTGCTTTTATTATTAATATTATTTATTTGATTCCTCAGACAAACTCGGTTTTTTTCTTCTTTTCTTTTGACATTACACCAGTCGACCATACAGAGAGCAAATGAGCCGAAAGAAGGACGAGGATTCAGGTAAGGATAGAGACAAGATTAGCAAGCGCAGATGGAGAGATGGTTTTATAAAAAGCATTTGGCTAACCTGTTGTTCAAATTAAAACATGCGCTTTTTTCATTATTTATTTTTTTGTAGATGAGCCCGGGGCATCCATGAACCTCGACCACTCGGTGGTTCTACAGGAGGCGCGGGTGTTCAACGAGACGCCGATCCGGCCACGGCAGTCGCGGGAGCTCTTGGCAAATATCGTGTTTTTGCTGTACCGCGGAGACACAATGTCGACGGTGGAGGCGACAAACCTGTTCTTCAGCATCACAAAGCTGTTCCAGTGCAAGGACATGTCTCTGCGGCAGATGGTGTATCTGACGATCAAGGAGCTGTCGACAATCTCGGAGGACGTGATCATGGTGACCAGCAGCCTGATGAAGGACATGCAGCCCAAGTCGGAGGTCACGTATCGCGCCAACGCAATACGCGCGCTGTGCAAGATTGTCGACCCATCGATGCTGCCCGGGATTGAGCGGTTCCTCAAGGCGGCGATAGTGGAAAAGTCGCCGTCGATTGCGTCTGCGGCGCTCGTGTCCTCGCTGCACCTGTTTAACGAGGCCAAGGACGTGGTGCGGCGGTGGGGCAACGAGGTGGGCGAGGCGCTCAACGGCAAGTCGCTTTCGCAGGGCTCGTCGTTCTTTGGCAGCTCGTCGAGCCAGAGCCAGGTGGTGTCGACGTCGAGCATCGTGCAGTACCACGCGATCGGGCTGCTGTATGCGATACGGCAGCACGACCGGATGGCTGTGCTCAAGCTGGTGCAGTCGTTCTCGGGGCAGGGCAAGAGCAGCGGGTGGATGAGCGGCGGCGGCGGCTCGTCGAGCTCGGTGCTGCGCAGCAACGCGGCACATGTGATGCTGATCCGGTACGCGGTGCGGGTGATGGAGGGCGACCCGAGCCTGGCGCCGTCGCTGCACGCGCTGCTCGAGGAGTGGATCAGGCACCGGTCGGACATGGTCAGCCTGGAGGCGGCGCGCGCGGTGTGCCAGCTCAAGGACGTGCCGGCCAAGCTGCTGACGGCGGCGGTGAGTGCGCTGCAGCTGTTCCTGTCGTCGCCCAAGGCGGTGGTGCGGTTTGCGGCGATCCGCACGCTGAACGCGCTGGCGCGCACGCAGGCGCTGGCGGTGGCGCCGTGCAACGTGGACATGGAGGGCCTGATCACGGACAGCAACCGGTCGGTGGCGACGTTTGCGATCACGACGCTGCTCAAGACGGGCAACGAGGCGTCGGTGGAGCGGCTGATGAAGCAGATGCAGGGGTTCATGGCGGAGATCAGCGACGAGTTCAAGATCATCGTGGCGGAGGCAGTGCGCAGCCTGTGCGGCAAGTTCCCGGGCAAGCACGGGCTGTTCCTGGGGTTCCTGTCGGGGGTGCTGCGCGACGAGGGCGGGTACGAGTTCAAGCGCGCGGCGATCGAGGCGATCGTGGACCTGGCCAAGCACGTGGGCGAGTGCCGCGAGGCGGCGCTGGGCCACCTGTGCGAGTTCATCGAGGACTGCGAGTTCACCAAGCTGTCGGTGCGCGTGCTGCACTTCCTGGGCGAGGAAGGCCCGGGCACGGCGCGGCCGACGGTGTACATCCGGCACATCTACAACCGCGTGGTGCTGGAGAACGCAGTGGTGCGTGCGGCGGCGGTCAGCGCGCTGGCCAAGTTCGGCGCGGCGCGCGGCGCGGACGCGGCGCTGCAGCGGTCGGTGCGTGTGCTGCTGACGCGGTGCCTGGACGACCGCGACGACGAGGTGCGCGACCGCGCGGCGTGGGGGCTGCGCATGGCGGGCGGCGAGCAGGCGCGCACGCGGTATGTGCGCGACGACAGCACGTTCTCGCTGGCCGTGCTGGAGCGGCGGCTGGTCGAGTACTGCGCCGACCCGCAGGCCGCCAGGCGCGCGCGCTTTGACTTTGCCGCCGTGCCGCGCGTGTCGCGCGCGCAGGAGGAGGAGGCGCGCCACCGCGTGCGGCTCGACGCCATGGACCAGGTGCTGACGGGGTCGGCCATAAGTTCCACGACGGGCGGCGGCGATCTGGCTTCGGTGGCAGCGGCGGCGGCGGCGGAGGAGACGCTCGAGCCCGACGCCGATCGCCAGGCGCAGTACGCGGCGCAGCTGGCGGCGATCCCGGCGCTGGCGGCGTTTGGCGCGCAGCCGCTGGTGTCGTCGGCGCGCGGCGGCGTGGAGCTGACCGAGCCCGAGACCGAGTACGTGGTGCGGTGCGTCAAGCACGTGTACGCGCGCCACGTGGTGTTCCAGTTCGACGTCGCCAACACGATCGCCGAGCAGGTGCTGGAGCAGGTCGAGGTGGCGATGGAGGCGGACGGCGACGGCGGCGAGCTGCTGCGCCCGGTGGTGGCTGTGGCCATTCCGGAGCTGCGCTGCGGCGCGCCCGGCACGGCGTACGTGGGCTTTGAGCGGGTGGGCGACGGCGTGCCGGTGGGGGCGGCCTTTGCGTGCACGCTCAAGTTTGTGGTCAAGGAGTGCGACCCGGCGACGGGCGCGCCCGAGGAGGGCGACGACGGCTTCGAGGACGACTACTCGCTGGAGGCCGTGGACGTGGGGCCCGGCGACTTTATGCAGGCGACGTATATCCCGGACTCGCATGCGCTGTGGGAGGCGCTGGCGGCGTCGGAGGCCGTCGAGTCGTTTGCGCTGTCGAGCTTTGGCAGCATCGAGGAGTGCGTCGGCAAGGTGTGCGAGCTCCTCGGCATGTGTCCGCTGGAGGGCGCGCTCAGGCCGAAGAGCAAGGCTGCGCACCAGGCTGTGTTTACCGGCAAGTGGCTTGGCCGCGCAAAGACCGTCGCCCGTACGCGCATGACGTACCAGAAGGGCGCCGGCGTTACCATGGAGCTGGCGGTGCGTAGCGAGGACCCCGCCGTGAGCGAGCTTGTGGTGTCGGCCATAGCCTAAAAGTCCTTGGTTTATTTTTCATTTTTCAAACCACAAACTTCCGAATGGGATTCTTTTTATATGACGTTGAGCTCGCGGCCGACGGCGATGAACGCGTCGACGGCGTGGTTGACTTGGTCCGGAGTGTGGGCGGCGGAGATCTGCACGCGGATGCGGGCCTTGTCCTTGGGCACGACTGGGTACGAGAACCCGACGACGTAGACACCGCGCGCGAGCATCATCTCGGCCATGCGCGCGGCGAGCCTGGCGTCGCCCAGCATGACAGGGATGATGGCGTGGTCCTTCCCCGCGAGGACAAAGCCGGCGTCCTGCATGCGGCTGCGGAACAGCTGCGCGTTGGACCACAGGCTGTCGAGCAGGGGGCGGCGAGTATCCTCGGTTGCGACGATATCGAGCGCCGCCGCAGCAGCGCCGACAACGGCGGGTGGCAGAGTGTTCGAGAACAGGTATGGCCGCGAGGTATTGCGCAGCATGGATATGAGCAGCGGCGCGCCCGTCGTGTACCCGCCAGCAGCGCCGCCCAAGGCCTTGCCGAGCGTCGAGTTGACCAGGTGCACGCGGTCCAGGACTCCCGCGTACTCGGCCGAGCCGCGACCTGTGGCACCCAGGAACCCTGTGGCATGCGCATCGTCGACAAAGAGCACGGCGTTATGGCGTTCCACCACATCGCAGATCGCGCGCAGCGGCGCAATACTGCCGTCCATCGAGAACACGCCGTCCGTAGCCACCAGCTTCACGCGGCAGTCCCGCGCCCGATGCAGCTGCGCATCTAGGTCAGATACATCGCCGCTGGCGTACCTGAATCGCTGCGCCTTGCACAGCCGCACGCCATCGATAATCGACGCGTGGTTCAGCGAGTCGCTGATCACCGCGTCTTCGCTAGTCAACAGGGACTCAAAGATCCCCGCGTTGGCATCAAAGCACGATGCATACAGAATCGTGTCTCCGCCCGTCCCGTAGAACCCTGAGATCTGGGACTCTAGCTCCTTGTGGATCGACTGAGTGCCGCAGATGAACCGCACCGAGCTCAGCCCGCTGCCCCACTGCGACAGGTAGCTGGCCGCGCGCGCTGTCACTTGGGGGTTGTCGGAGAGCCCGAGATAGTTGTTGGCGCAAAAGTTCAGTACTGGCATGCTGCTCGACTGCACGTTGATTGAGGAGCGTTGCGGCGTGGTTATTATGCGCTCCGTCTTGAATGTTCCTGCCGTCTTCATGTTGGCCAGTGCTGCAGTTACTCGCTCTTCGAGAGCCGCGGGGAGCTTGGCGCTGCTTAGGAGCCGCCGGCCAACAGGCGTCATTGCTGCCGAGCGCGATCTAAAAAGCGAGGACGACATACTTTTTTTTTTTTAATAAAATGCAGAATAAAAAAATGAAAACAGGAAAGAGATGACTGAGGTTGGGGGAGACGGATGGAGGATGACAGCGGTTTAAGAGATGCTGCTTTCAGTTCCCACGCACAAAAACGTACTCGGATACACTCCCCCCTTTATGCAGGAGGAGGCAACCAAAGTGATGGTGGGAAAAAAAAAATTTACAAACATTGCACAGCCACCACACATTCTCATCCTTTCTTCTCCCTTCTCGTCTCTGGACGGTCCATATTTATCCATCTATCTGCATTTCTAGCGACTCACTCGTCTTCTAACAAAGAAAGTAAAAAAGAGGAAACAAACGCAACGGTGCAGATAACTTGTAAACAGTAAGTGATAAGAGTCACCAGATGAAGCCACACACCATCACTTTAGACACCAAAAGAGAAAAATCGAACAAAGAGGGCCTGTGGGGGGTCTCACTCCCATTGCAAATTTGTCATCTATCGGTGGAGAAAAAAAAAAAAAAAAAAAAAAAAGACCCCCAGGAGTGGAAACGGAAAAAAAAAAATTATTTAAGCTCGGACGTTCTCGCCTCCTTCCGGCCCTCACCTCTTTCTCCTTTTCTTCTTTATTGCTTACCAACCAAAAAATATTTATTCCTCTTTTTTTCTTTTCTTTAGTTACAAGATGCTTGCTACTACAGCCCGCCAGGCTCTGCGAACGCCCTTTACGCCACGCCTCGCCTATGCGCGACGGCTCTATTCAAGCGCCAGCCCACCGCGCGTCCTAGTTACCGGCAGCCTAGGACAGCTTGGCACGACCATGGTCAACACGCTGCGGTAAGTCTAATACTTTTTTTTTTTTTTTTTTTTTTTGGATCGACATTGAACATTACTCACGCGAGCGCACGTTCTTTCCTTTCCTTTCCTTTCCTTTATTTTTTGATCTGCAGCCCGAAAATCAAACTGAGCAATACTTTGTGAATGCTTTTTTTTCTTTTCTTCGTGGAGTAGGGCAAAGTTTGGCAGCGAAAATGTCATTGCTTCGGATATCAAAAAGCCCAACATCGAGCAGCGCAGCACTGGTCCCTTTGTGTACGCCGATGTGCTTAATTACCGCGCATTGGAGCAAATAGTTGTAGACTATGGAATCGACTGGGTCGTGCATTTTTCGGCCATTCTATCTGCTGCCGGTGAGCGCAACCCATCTCTGGGCCTCAATGTCAATATAACCGGTTTCCAGAACGTATTGGACTTGGCAAAGGCGCATAACCTGCGCCTATTGTCACCTAGCACGATGGGAGCATTTGGTCCCACTACGCCCAAGGACGCTACGCCGGATCTGACCATCATGCGGCCCAACACGATCTACGGAATCACCAAGGTGCACATGGAGCTGCTGGGCGAGTACTACCAGGAGAAATTCAACGTCGATTTTAGGTCGCTCCGGTACCCCGGTATCATCTCGGCGGACTCGCCACCAGGCGGCGGAACGACGGACTATGCGGTGGATATTTTCCACGAGGCGCTTAAGCATAACCGCTACGAATCCTTTTTGACGGCAGACACGAGGCTGCCCATGGCGTATATCGACGACTGCATTGTCGGCACGATGCAGTTGCTTGAGGCTCCGCAGGAGGCGCTGACTCAGCGTGTGTACAATGTGCATGCGTGCGATTTTTCGCCCGCGGAGCTGGCTTCTGAGATCAGGCGCCAACATTCGGCTGCGTTTGATATTGCGTATCGCCCGGATTTTAGGCAGGCTATTGCTGATACATGGCCGCGTACTATGGCCGACGATGCGGCGCGCAGAGATTGGGGCTGGAACCCGCTCTTTGGCACTGCTGATATTGTCCGCGTCATGCTGGATAAGCTCGGACCCGTCTACGCCGCTGCTCCGCTGGCAACGACAGAGACGACAAATGCCGACGCACTGCTGGCTGAAGAAATGCCAGCTGCAGTAGTGGCCAGCTAAAAAACAAAAGTTTGTCAGTGCGTCCCTCTATGGTAGTTATTATTATTTTCTTCACTCCTTCATAATTTCCTGCAATGGCTGATTCTTGATACCTGCTACTATCAGCAGAAACAGTGCTGAGAACGGGATGAGTGCGGTGAATGCCGCGCGCATGCCTTCCATGAACGCGTTGACCAAGCTGTCGAATAGCTCTGGCGGGAAATTGAGTATATGGATAAGCGACTGGTTCTCTGAAACCCGGGCGATATCGGTAGCGTACTCTGGATAGGATCTTGATATACTCGCAAACTCTTGTTCCAGCCGATTGATGTTGACCGAGCTTAGCACAGCGACGACGAGGATGGCGCCCAACGCCCGCATGAACAGACACACAGCCGTAGCTGACGCCGAATCCCGCGCCGTCGCGCTTACCTGCGCAGTGAGGATCAGCGTTTGGATGCACAGACCGAATCCCAGACCGGCAATAACCTGGAACCCGATAATATAGCCGAGCCCCGAATCCCGGTCAAGCAAAATCAAGGGAGTAAGTCCGGACAAAAGCAAAGCGCTGCCCAGCCACATGCACTCGCGATATCTGCCGGTACGAGTCACCCAGGCGCCCGAACAGGTTACCGCTACAAATTCTGATAGCGTGAACGGTAATGTGTATAGTCCCGAGGTGATGGGCGTTGTGTTGCGGACTACTAGTGCCCATTGCGGAATGAACATTAGGGGCGCATATGTGATGGCTCCAAACATCAAGTGTCCGGCAAATGACAGAGCCACGTTGCGTGTGCGCAGTAGGTGCAGGGGTACTAGGGGCTCGAGTGGGACGCGGTGCTCGTACAGGATAAACAGGCACAGTAGAAGGGATCCCAGTAATAGGCAACAGACGACGGCAGCCGAGTCCCATGCGTAGTCATGGCCGCCCCAGGATAGGGCTAGCAGAATGAGGACGATGGCGAGCAGCGATAACAGCGAGCCGCCAAAATCAATGCGCCGCACCTTGTCGCGGAGCGAGCCGACGGGCACAGGCAACCGCATGACGCTGAGGACGACGAGGGCGGCAATGAGGCAGATCGGCACATTGATCCAAAAGGCCACCCGCCACGTCGAGTACTGCACTATAACGCCGCCCAGAACCACAGCACCGCTGGATGCCAGCGACCACGCGCCCGACGCAATGCCCATGAACCGGGCACGCATCCGCTCATCATACAGATCAGCAATAATTATATTCACCATGGTGTACATGCCAGCACTGCCCAGCCCCTGCACCGCGCGACTGAAAATGAGTACAGTCATAGACTGTGCCGTTGCGCTGAGAATGGAGCCTGCGAGCAAGAGCCCGCTGGCTGCTACCATAGCTGGCGGGCGGCCTACAATGTCACTGACTTTGCCGTAGATTGGCTGTAGTGCTGTTGTGGTTATCAGGTACCCGTTGATGATCCACGAGGCTTGCGATAGGGAGTTAAACTCGTTGGCTATTGGAATATAGAGCACTGCGTCCATTGTCGTGTAGAGCCCGATGAGGAACATAAGGAGACATATACTGCTGCTGACTAGTAAGTGTACGTGTGGGGTCGGCTGGTGGTGGTCGCTGGCTTCTGGAAGCTCGTCAAGGTCGACTGTGTCCATTGGCTTTAGTTTGCTGGTTTGGTAAAAGTCCTCCACGCTCATAGAAAATAGTTAGGTTTTGAAACGCGGTTGAAGAAAAACAAGGCGGGTTTGTCCGTTGACCCGCCTTGCTCAATCGCACAACTGCGTATACACAACCCCCTTTTTTATTTATATGGCCAACAATGTAGATACTACTAGTTCCCTCGTCCAAGCCACACACTAACACGCTACAATCCTACCCACGCTGATCTGACGATCTGGTAATAAAAACACGAGTAAGCTGCGCATTATTTAAAGTCGTATGCTCCAAAGAAAAAAAGCGCTCTCTTTTCCTATTCTTTTCAAAGCCTGCATTTGTATTATTTTGTAATTCCTCACTCTTTTCTTTTTTCTTAAATGCCACGCGGCAAGGCGTCGACAGCTGCCAAGCCTGGCCGCAAAGACAGCGCGCAAGAGTCTCCTCGCTCTCGCGCGCATGACGAATGGGCGCCACCAGACTACGAAATGGGCGCAACTCTTTCGCAAGTGCTACATCGGCCGTCTCGAGGAGGCCCTTCGATGCGTAGGGCAGAGCCCAAGCCATCGCCTTTGCCGGCAGCACAGACAGCGAAGCCGCAAATATTGCCAGCGTCTCCACAGCCAAGCGAACCAGTACGCCTGAGCGATAGCGACTCGGATTCTAAGAGGGAACAGGAGGCAGCGGTCGATGTTGCCAAGCAGATAGCCGCAGTATCCGCCATGTTTGAGGACGACGACGACGATGCCAGTGGTGGTGCTGGCGGTGGTACACGCAGTGATGGCGCAAGTACAAAGGAGGTCGATGGCGGCTTACAGGCTTGCGTTAAATCAGAAAGCATATCGCCTTCGCAGATGATGGACTTTATGGATGAGGAGAGCGCTAGGAACTACCAGAGGATTCTGGCAAACAGCAAGCGCGAGAGATCCGAGCGGCGACAGACCTTTAGAGCAAGCGGCAGTCGCCACAACAACGAATCACCACCAAAAACAGCGCTTCATAAGCCTCAGCCACCGCCTTTACTTGCAAGGGAGCTTAGTGCCTCTGCTGACGAGCTTCCCGACGACCCACTTGCAGAGATCACAATGCCACCACGATACGCGACGTCGTCAAAGAGAAAGCGGCACACTCCCTTGCGTATCTGCGACTCTGAGGCCTCTGATGATAACGAGGTACTCGATGAGCGCAAAATCCTGCACCAACGGCTGCGCACAAAGCCCGCACAGTCGTCGGCTACGCCGAGTCGGTTTGAGCAGGCGCGACTGAATATGGAGCGCGAGACGTATGACTCAGACACGGATCATGAAGACCAGTATAGCATCGGTGCCTACGACAGCGGGAACGGAGCCGGTGCTGCGATCGACACGCTGGACACAGACTCTGAGCCTGAGCGAGTGGCCAGTAACGCTGTGATGGTAATTCGCGACTCTAGCGATGATGACGATGACTTTATTTCGGATCCCGAAGACCGTCCCCCGCTACCACGTCCGCGCGTAGCTGGCCGTTCAAGGGCGTCGAAAGAGGATATGAGCTCTTTTATATCCAAGTTTGAGCCACGCCGGCGAAAGCAGATGCAGGGCAAGCTCGACCGAAAGTCGGGCAACAGTACCACTGCTGGCAGTCACCAGCATCGGCCACCGCTGTCTCCTCCGCGCGGGACTTTGAAAGCTGTCAAGGGGTATGGTCAGGATCTAGATGACGACATTGCCGACTTTATTGTCGAGGATGACGACGACTATGATGAGGCTGGCAGCAGCGGCATTGCTGCTACCGCCGCGACAAAGGCAGCCAATCGCGATACGAGTGCCAGCGCTTACGACAGCGATAACTCGGCGCGTCCCAAGTTTAGCCGAGAGGGGCCTCGCGGAGTCATGGCGCTGATGCCCGACGAGTTCAGCATGCTCGACTTGCCCACTTCGTTCAAGGCGTACGTCCAGTACCTCGTCCACTGGATCTGCAATGACCACAGAAAGCCAGTTGTCAACGACACCAATGCACGGTACTTTTTCCAGGCCTACATCGCGGTGGCGCGTGTCATTGATTCGGTTGAACAGAGCGTCGTGGCAAGCTCGGCGTGGGTGGAGCCCTTTCGAGCCAGCTTGCATGCCTACCCCGACTATGCAGCAGCGCCTATACCGGGAATTCCTGGATGCGACGCGTGTCACTTTCACAGCAACCGCACTGCTACGTTTTGCGTGACGCTGTCTGGCACGCCGTATAAGCGCGCCATTTTGGCGCCACCCAAGCCCGGTGAGCTGTCGCCGATCCGTGATTCGGCGGTGGAATCGGATGGCGCTGCGGAGGACAGAGAAAGTGGTGGCTTGAACGAAGTAGTGACGATTGGCGATGACTCTGACTACTTTGACGATACTGAGGGACTCGACAGTAGCAGGTCTGGCAGTGGCGACCAGCTGCATGTCGACTATAATCTGGGCAAGGTGTGCAAGATGAGGTCGGAGATATGCCACGGACTGCATCACTACTTTTACCATCTCGCGCACACTGTAGAGATTCGCTTGGAAACGCTTGACTACGAGTCCAAATCCCCCGCCATGGCCGGAGGGAACTTGGAGGACATCGTGCCCGATGATCTGGTGGAGATGCTGGATGCAAAGGGCGAAATCGACGACCTCTTTCAGCAGTTCAAGGACTTTATATCTCGTGCAAAGTCTGGGTTCACCTCTTAGCTTTCCGCCCATTGTACAAACTACCATTTGCTTTAGTTTTTCTAACTAAGTGCTAGGCCTCTCGTGGACATACTCTGCTCTAGTTGCATGTTTGGTCCACTGGCTCATCTCAGCCCTGAGCTCGTCGGTGACTGTGCGGCGTAGGGTGACCTCTTGGAATGCCTTGGAGCGCTCGGTCTCGGAGAACCCAAACTTGCGCTCGAATATGTAGATGCTCGCCGCGTTGGTCTCCTTGATCCGGACCACGAGGTCGGTGACGCCCACGTCATTGACTGCATAGTGCATCATCAGGCGCAGCACCTCGGTGGCCACGCCCTTGCCCGAGCATCCGTCCTCGGCGATCATCACCTCCAGCTCGGCTTCGTGTGGGTTGTAGACGTTGTTGAGGTAAAAGTTGACATCGCCAATCATCCGGCTGTTGTCAAAGATGCCATTGCTCGCTGGATGATCCTCGGCGCCCTTGGCCAGTACAATAAATGTACACTCTACATCGCGTGTAGTATATATTATAAGATGTTGTTTTTTGCCTCCTCCTCCTTGGACATGCCGTGTTTGCTATTGATGGGGCGATTATTACTTACTATCATCGTCTGTGCGCCAGGACTGCTGCATCGCGTACTCTTCTTCGATGCTGAGCGGCTCAGATCCTGTCATCTCTTGCAGAAAGGGTGATTTCATCCACTCGTGGTACGTTGGGACATGCTCCTTTTCGTACGGCACCAGCACTACCTGGCTACCAATCTAGGGCACTTGTTGTTTAAAAAAAGGGAGGAGTGGGGTTAGTGGCTAATAGCTAGGAAACTCGAAACCAAGGCTACATGCGTCTGCTTACAATTGCTAGGTGCTCGTTCAAGCGCATGTCTACCAAAAGCGACAAAAAAGGAGGAGGTATAGTAATCAATGTGAGCGGATAAATACAAGAAATTATGCTCGTAATTATTTCGAGAAATAAACCCACCAACTCCTGTTGGGGGAACCAATTAATGGGCGTATTGGATCTCTCCGAAATGACATGGGCTCTTGCTGCCATCGCCTTTACTCTTATGCTGGGAGAGAGAAAGAAAAAAACGAGCACCTTTACTCTCCATGATGTAAATGTCGTATTTATGTGAGCAGGGCAAACTCAAATATATAGATAGCGAAAAGCGGTGGCGGTGTAGGCACATGCAAGAAGTGCGTGTCATATGAGGCAGATGCCCTCAACCTCGCAGTCGCCAGAAGCGCATCTAGGCGGCACTGCCACTCTGAAGGCCTCGACAATGCCAGACGCCCACAGAAACCTGTCGATAGTAAAGTGCTCAGCCGGGAAGACGTCGCCAAAGTGCTCAGTGAGAAGCGGGAACAGGGAATCGTGTATCTCTCCCATCTCCATGAGCATCTCGCCGTATGCTTCTCTCATGCTGCTGTCTTGCTCAAAGATAAGCATGGGGTGCTTAAAGCCATCCAAGCGCCTGATGGAGGCATGCCATGGCGACGACGATATCATGCGCGCGCGCAGCAGAAAGAGCGCGAGCAAGACGTCTTCGTCGATATCAACCTGCTCGGTGGCGTCGAGGAACGCCTCGTCGCTGGAAAACGATTCGCTTGTTATAAGAACTGAGCTGATGAATTGCTCAGACGGAGTCGCTCCTGCCCGCACTCGCTTTGCGCTCGGACTAGTCGCATCCACCTCGAGGCTTTCGGCGCAGATGTAGCGTGGCAGGTCGTGGTTCTCACTCTCAAACAGCCGGCAAGCGCGCGCCATGATGTCTTGCTCGGCAGTCTTGAGGTCCGCTATAGTCGTGCGCAGGATCTCTCCAATCTCTGTCCGGTAAGCAAGCGCCATTTGGGCATTTTCTGTAGTGGCTTCAGCAGGCAAGCCGGCGTCTGCGTCCTCGAGGGCTTGAAGCTTTTTCTCCAGTAGGAACATGAGCAAGAACCGAGCTCTCAGTTCGTTGCGCAAGCCAGTATGCTCGAGTAGCTCGCGGTTAATATCTTGTCCCATGTAGTGCAGGTCAACGTCGGTCATCACCATTACGCGAAGCACGGGCAGCAAGTCGCGAGGAAGCCCAGTGACGAGAATAAACTGGTCGTGTGCATTGTCAAGTCCTGCAGCTGCCAGTACGCGCTCTTTCGCTTCGAACAGCGGGTCTTGCGAGTAGTTGAGCTTGACATGAAAGTAGTTGAGCGGGTTTGGTTGCACGCAGAATCCGTAGCCCATCATGAGCTCCTCGTTCGACTTTGACCCGTAGTCGTTGAAGATTTGCTGTCCAGCCTCGATAACGGCCTTTGTAGAAAACTCAACACGGTTGCCGTTAACAGTCCACAAGGCTGGCGTCAGCGGATGGTGGTTTGTCATGTCCAGCAATGGCAAGAAAACCGCGCTCTCCGCAGTCAGACTACATGGGGTAGCTGCCATCAGACCCTTGAAGAACGCGCGCGAGGAGTACACAGACATTGCCCAGAGAAAGTTCTCGTATGTTAGCACGTCCCGAGGAATGACCGATGCGGGAACTATTGCTAGAGCCATTTGGAGATCCTCATGAAATTCCTCGTGGCGCTCAGCGACTGCTAGCTCGACAGGCGTGCCGCGCAAGAATTTTAGCTCCTCGTCATTAAACTGCAGCGGCGTGTGGAACTCGCATGGAAGAATGTCGATATACGGCTTCCAGAACGAGGCCGCCTTCATCACAAACCGCTCGTGAATGAAGAATAAACCCTGGATCAAGCGACGATACCTCGGATCGTCCCTTAGCTTCAACCGTTGCTGTTCACTGGTGCCTATCGTGTCGTGGCACACCTTTCCGGTAATGAATAGTTTGTCTGGTACCGAGGCATATGGTTCATCACACTCGATCCGCTCAAGCGCGTATATGCCGCCACCGCCTTCGCTCACAGAATCGCGTATCTCGATTTTAGCAAAATCGGCGCCGTTGAGCTCTAGCCACTCGACAAATGCGCGCAGTCGCTCGCTTCTGTTATTACTTGTGTGATCCATGAGCTATACAGCGAAAAAAAGAGTAAATATCGATGTGTATTCTGCAAAATGTAGGAGGGAAAAAAGCTTGATATCTCTGAGCAGCTGGCTAAATCAACAAAAGTAGTGGGGCCGAGAAGATGATTCACCAATTTTTTTGGGTGGGGAAGACGCAACTTGATCAAGGCCAACAGTTCAAATCGAAAGAGACCACTCGACCTTCTTTTGTTTTCTTTTCCTGGTTCAATCGTGCAATTACAATTTTTTTGATTTAACACAGGAAGACGGCTGAAACTACCAATGCCGACTATCAATATCAACAAGAAGAGCCTGTTCGACTACCTCGGCAACGAGTACGACAGTGAGGGTTTCCGCGAGCTGGGCTTCAGGTTTGGAGTTGAGCTAGAAGACGATGTAAGTTTATCTTTTTTCCCTTTCAAAGAAAAAAAAAAGGCAAATGAGAAGGAAAACTCGTTCATTCTGAGAAAAAAAAGCCTACTAAACATAAAAGGCCCCTTGGTTGCTTAACAGCCTACACATTTTTTATTGGTGCCTTTTTTTCTACTGTCACATAGACTCCCAAAGAGGGCGAGCCTGCTGTCGACCACGATGAGCTCAAAATCGACATTTCGGCCAACCGCTACGATCTCCTGTGCTTCGAGGGTCTGTCGCGCGCGCTTGGAATCTATCTGGGGCGCGAGCAGACGCCAAACTACCGGATTGCGCCGGGCGCCAAGCCGCAGCGTATCACGGTATCCAAGGAGTGCGCGCAAGTGCGTCCATTCGTGGTGGGCGCCGTGCTGCGTGGGGTGAAGCTGACTCCCGAACGCTACAAGTCGTTCATTGATTTGCAGGATAAGCTGCACTTCAACTTGGGCCGCAAGCGCACTTTGGTATCGATTGGAACCCACGATCTGGACACTGTGCAGGGACCGTTCACGTACGAGGCGCGGAAGCCAGAGGATATCAAGTTCATTCCGCTGAACCAGACGGAGTCGATGGACGGGCACCGGGTGATTGAGTTTTATGATATGGACTCGCGCTTTGAAAAGTTCGTGGACATCATTCGGGAGCAGCCCAGATACCCCGTTGTCTACGACGCTAGCGGCAAGGTCATGTCCCTACCGCCGCTTATCAACAGCGAGCATAGCAAGATCACGCTCGATACGAGGAACATCTTTATCGAGATCACCGCCACGGACTTGACCAAGGCGGGCTTTGCGCTCAACATCATGCTGACTATGTTCAGCGGATACTGTTCCGAGCCCTTTGCCGTCGAGCCGGTCGAAGTGGTTTATCCCGACGGCAAGTCGATCGTGTATCCTGACTTGGAGCCGCGCACGCTGCACACTACGGCAAAGTACCTCAACGGCATTATTGGAATTACCCAGTCGAACGAGGAAATCGTCGAGCTCTTAAAGAAGATGTCGCTCGAAGCCACTGTGGAGGACGCCAGCAAGGGCGAGATTTCGGTTAAGCTGCCTCCCACACGCCCGGACATCTTGCAAGAGTGCGATGTTGCCGAGGATCTGGCTATTGCCTTTGGATATGACAATATTCCGCGTGCGCCCAACACCGAGGCCACTGTGGGTGTTCCCCTGCCGCTCAACAAGCTGTCGGACCTTGTGCGCAAGGAAGTCGCCATGGCCGGATGGACGGAGGCGCTGACACTGAGCCTGTGCTCGCACGAAGAGAACTTTGAGTTCCTGCGCCGTGCCGATTCCGGCGACGAAGCCGTGGTCTTGAAGAACCCCAAGACTATCGAGTACCAGGTATGCCGGTCGACGCTGATGCCAGGGTTGCTAAAGACTATTCGCGAGAACAGGAGCCATACGCTTCCGCTCAAGGTGTTTGAGGTCGGAGATGTGGTGTTCAAGAACGCCGAGCGCCCGCTCGGGACTCAGAACCAGCGCCGTGTGTGTGCCATGTTTACCAGCACCTCGGCTCAGTTTGAAGTAATTTCGGGGCTTTTGGACACGCTCATGACGTCGCTAAATACTCCTCACAGGAAGGAGAATGGCGGGTACTATCTCGAGGCAGCTGATATTCCTACGTATCTGCCTGGTCGCGGCGCCAACGTCGTGTATATTACTCAGAGCGGCTGCAAGACTATCCTGGGCTCGATTGGCGTCGTCCATCCCGAGGTCCTGCGCAGCTTCGAGCTCGAGTACCCCGTGTCGTCGTTCGAGATCAACATCGAGTCATTCCTCTAAGCAACACATCGGATAGTTCTCAATCTGTTTTGAAGTAGATTTAATTTCTAAACTAGAGGCCTATTTTAAACATACTGTCCATCAGCCGCTATAACCCTGTCGCATTGTTTTATCCGCCTAGTGACCAGCTCTGAATAGAAGTGCTTTGGAGGGTTATTGATCGCTGCATCCCAGTCATTTCTTAGTCAATCGTCAGTTGGATCACCACGTATTGGCATTTGGCCATTCAGCCATGGAAAGAGCAAAAAGTCGCAGGGTAACAAATCTGGAGAGTATGGAGATGCCTTGAGAAAATGGCACGCTGGGGCAGCCATTCTCTTAGGAAGAAGGTGTGGCCGCGCGTTGTCAAAATGTAGTCGGATTTTGGATGTGTCGTTGTTTCCTGGAATGGCCACCCATTTTTCGATGACTTGCGGTATGACCTCTTCCCAGAAAATGGTCTGATTCATACTCTGACTTGGTGGTAGGTAGTGCGTAAGGATGTGTCCCTTTGGCGATATGAAGACCGTGGATAGGGTCTTCCTTTCCCAGGGGTTTGGCTTCAGCAAAATTGATTAGTTTATGAGGCATAATGTAAAATAGTAGTAAGTAAAGTGCATAGATAAGAGGGCAAAGGGTGTGCAGCGCCGCTGTCTTGAAACGACGTGAGTGTGGGGGCATAGAGGTTCTAGGATTTAGCCATTCTAAATAGATTGGAATTCCACCTATATTTTATTAGAGATCTAGTGTTTGACGTAGCCATTGCGCCTACTGCCCAGCGCTTGGCTGCGGAAGGAGAGCCAGTGCTTTGCTAAGGGAAATCCAGAAAGCGGAATGATCTGGGATTGTCATCGCGCATCCAGACAGCAGGAAAGCTTTCTCACACTGCCCAAACTGGCAAGCGCAGCCCAGCTCTTCTTTGCTGTCACTTTCGCCTTTTTTTTCTTTTCTTTTCTTGCGCAGCCACTGCGTATATAACGGCTGCGGTCCCACTCCACTTCATCTGGCACTGGCACCCGCTTTTCCATATCGATCTTTTGTCTCTCTGTTCCATCGACTCTTACCAATTTGCCTGTTATGTCTGCACTCCTAAGCGCACCGCCTCTGCTTCGACTGGCGGAAGACAAGTCGTATATCCAAGGACTCGTTGTCTATGTTCCTGACTACGTCAAAGTCGAAGGCATGCAAAAGTGCCTAGAGGACAGGCACAGTAGCTTTATTTCCGTCGACTCTGCCACGTTTAGCGGCGCCCTGCAGCTGGAGAAAAGACCATACCAGCAGTTCCTTGTCTTGGAGAAAGATCATTTCACGCAGTTCAGCTACAACCACCCGCCTGTCAAATTTAGC
>JANBTD010000007.1:0-27837 GCA_027578595.1 Coemansia sp. RSA 1836 | reverse complement strand
GCCTCAGCCAGCCTACAGGATGTGACTACGAGCGAAATGGCGGCCAAGGAGCGCTCGCGAGCTCGCACTAACAGCGCTACCGCCGAGGTCTTGACTAGGTCGTTTTCGTTTCATCCGCCAGACGATGCGGACGCGGCTTGCGCCAGCGACTGTGATGGTGATGACTCCAACTACGATGACGTAGATGACCCACTACCAGCCAGCACCTTGCACCAGCGCATGGTAGATGCAGTCAGTGCCGAGATCGACGCTGCTCGTATGCGACTGATGGCCGTCGAGGCGCGCGAGTGGGTTAAGGCCATTCGCCAAAAGATGATGCCGCCACAGACCCAGAGCGGCCACGAGCACAGTAGCAACGACATGCAGTTTGAGGAGATATTCGCCATGCCTACGCCTGTTGAGAGCGGCGGCTCGGAGAGCGAGTCGCCTGCCTGCCGCACTGGCCCGCCGTACAGCTTTGTGCCTGGCTCTTGGACGCATCCGCCAGCGCCGCTTGGGCGGCTGGTGATGTCGCCGGTGTGGATGTCGTTTGACACTCCACTCTCGCTGCTAGAGTTTGGCCAGGTAGAGAACTACTTGCGGTTCCTGGACCCAGCGACGCCACACGGCCTCAAATGGTCGACATTGGTGCCTACGCGCATGCGCATAAAGTGTGGCGACATTCGCATGCAGTTGCGCGACTTTCCGTTCCCCATGTTCCGCGTGCCCGACCCGTACCGGCCAGAGACGTCGCAGTCCCCGCCGCACGGCGGAGATAGCTACGATAGCTTCTACGGCGGCGTGGAGATCAGTGGCAGTTTGATCATTGCCGAGCGTACTGCGCATGAGCGGTCCCTGCGGTCCGTGTACATCCCGGTCGGCCCGCGGTCGAAAGAGTCGGGAATAAACATCCCCGATGTAGGATGGTACATCGCAAAGTCGCTGCAGTTCCCGCGCATCTTCGCCGCGCTGTCGATCATGATGTACTCGGCGCCTTCTGACGACCCCTACGCGGACGTGCGCTCGTTCCAGCAAAAGTACCTCCAGTCGCGATTGCCGCAGTTGCCCATCATGTCGACTTGGGGTGCTAGCTACCAGCCGGTCATCTCGGCGCTGATGCAGCGCATGGAGTCGGCTACCTCTAAAAGCGCCGACGTCAGTCCTACTCTTCCGTGGTGGGACAAGCTGCGCTCGCGGATGCACTTCAAGTGGCGCATGGCTGTCATTGATGCCCCGCCGCTGGACAAGCTTGGGTCCAATAGAGCTGACCGTCTGGGCGACAGCTACTTGGAGATGAGCTCTGCTGCCATGGCACCGCCCTCAGCCCGGCCGGTGCCGCCACCCGCGCCTCTCAAGGACGACTCGACAAGCGAAAAGGGCCAGATGTTCTTCCTGGCTCTTGATGGCCGCGACCCGTACCAAGTCACGCAAAAACCTGGCGGGTATTTGTTTACCATGCGCGGCGGAGTGCGCATCTGCATCAACGAGGGGATTCCCGGTGCTGACCTCTGGGACAAGCTCTCTGGCCACGGCATCTACTCGGTCCCCACCGAAGAGGGTGCGCCGCCATCAGCGACCCTGGGCGAGTTTCTGGGCCTGCGATGCGAGGAATTCCTGATGGGTGTGCCGATTATCGTCGATCGAAAGTCGACCATCATGAAGTCGATGGACTCGAGGCAGGACGTCGCTAGTGGCAACAACCTCACCCCAGGCACCGAGGACATTGACATTGGGGCCATGCCGCATCAACAAAGCCCGGGTGGGCTGGCTGGGACTAGCGCGGCAAACGGGCCGCAGGCATGGAAGCGCTCCTATGCCGACCTGCTGCACAGCATTGTCAGCGACAACAGCGCTCGCTACACCTTTATTACGCACAGCGTTGACAGGCTCTACTACAAGGTGCTGTTGCACTTGTCTGGTGGAGTGCGACTCGGGATCGGCCTTTCCTCCTATATCCCGCCCGACTCGACTGGATACCGCCACAACCACTGGGATGTTCAGCCAATTGCTCCGGAAAGCGCCGTCGCTGCTGCCGTGAGCGGCGTCACCGATGCCTATGTCGGCTATCGCAGCAGCAAGCTACACACCAGTGTCAGCTTGCTGTGTCCGTTCACCGAGTCCGAGCCCCTGCCGCAAAAGCTGTTCTCCGAGTTGTACTTGACTGCTGAAAGGGCAGGCTTGGCCGTGCCTCGCCTTCGTTTGCCCGATGCCAGCGTAACTGCCAAGCCCCTCAAGCAGTGGAATGCCTACGACACTGATGCGCTTGTGTCGCCCATGCACTCGCTGTTCCCTGCGGCTCGGCGCTCAATGTTTGAGGCCAGAGATGAGAGCAGCAAGGCCGCGTCGGCGCTGGACCTGTTTTTCTCGCCGTTCCCCTATCTCGCTGCCGAATCCAAGAGCCCCGATAGCACGCCGACGGCATTTACGACGAGCACCTTGCCACCGCATGCGGCCGAAAGAGCGGGAAGTGCCAGACCGCAGTGTCGGATCAGCGCATCAGCTGCTGCGGTCGATGGCATACAGTCATACCTCCCCTTGTACGTGTCGCGGATGATGCTGCCCGTGCGCAAGGGATCCATGTATCCGCTGGCCGAGACATCGGACAACAAGCTTGGCAAGTGCTTGCGCAGCATGCGCCTAGTCCTTGACTTGAAGAACGTGGAGCTAGCGTACTCGCAGCGCAGCCTCGAGATCAAGGAGCTCGAGTCTCGCGAGCTGAGCATCATGGGCTTTGAGGACTCTGCCTCCAGCGAGCTTGGCTTATCACCCACGCCGTCCGATACAAACTCTGGGCAAAGCGCATCGGGAGCAAAGGCGGAGGGGTTTGTCAGAGAGCTCAAGGCACGCGTCGAGTCGTTTTCGTTCAACTTGCTGCTCGAGCAGACGTCGGTCAAGCTGAATGTGGGCTCTGACAACCTCAGCAGTCCCGTGCTTACCGCCAAGGGCTCGTCGGCTTCTGACACTCGCTCATCGGCCAAGTGCAATCGGGCACGCGCAGACTCTGTCGACCAGCCACCGCACTCGCGAAAGCTGAAAAGGGCGCCTGACAGTCCACAGAGCAATGGCGGTGCTCCTGCTGGCAAGTCCAAACCTGGAGCCAAATCGGAGGCCAAGGCGCTGCGCTGGGGCGTAGGCGATGCCAGCACCGAGATCGACTACTTGGACGTGCGCCTGACCCAGATGTCGTTCATCATGCCCCTATTCATGAACTCGCTGACCTCGGACGTGCTGGCTAAGAGCCGGCGCCTCAATGGCCTCCGATTCGCCGAGGGGTCGCTCAATGAGCTGTCGGACTTTGAAAAGTCTTGGGTTTCGTGTGCCAGCATTCGCGACCTGAAGGAGCTGGACATCAGCGAGGCCATATTCAGCAACCCCCGCGTGGTGTGCGTGCTGTGGTCGCCTCGGATGGTGTACTTTACGCAGCGACCAGAGTGGACGCAGCTGGACGTGCAAATGGAAGATATTCTGGGCTATGGTTCCGGGTCGCCAAAGGTAGATGCCGTGCCTAGCACGCAGTCCATTCCAAACTTGCATCTGGGTGCCGAGGCCTTGGGCGCGCTTTGGGCTCCTGCCATGCCCACCAGTCTGGATAGCACGGTGGCCGCAATGCCGGTCTTGGGCGGCGCTGCTGTCAGCTCGCACTTGCAGCGGAGTCTGAGCGCTCAGCGCAACCGGGCGATCAGCGACGTCAAGCAGGTTGGCCATAGCAGCGAGAGCGAGGACATGAGCGTATGGGCTATGCATCGGCGGAACATGTCTGTGCCGTGGGTGCTGAGCAAGCAGGCATCGCATGACAGTGCTGCTGTGCCGGTATTGCCGCCAGCATTGGGATCCGCTCAGACCAGCTTCTTTGGAAATATCCCGCCAGCCCTTGGCCTGATACAGAGGGCATCGACTCAGCCTGCTAGCAACGAATGGAGCCAAGCAGCAGAGCCATCGCCTCAGCCACTGGACCCTGCAAGCGGCGATACAGCTAGCGATACGAGGAGTCCAACATCTGCCATGTCGTACAAGTCCTCGTTCCATCTGCTTGAGCTGGCGCGGTCCCGGCAACGGCGGCTGACGGCCAGCAACTCGCGTCAGACAATGTCTACTTCCTCGCCGTCTACTCAGCCTGTGCTGGAGACCTTGACCGAACATAGCCAAGTTGACTTGCATCGGCAGTCGAGCATTCCAATCGAGCAAACTGCAGCTGGCAACCAGCAGTCCCGGATGATGCCTACCGGACCTGACCCAAACGTCATTATGCGCGACTCGCGATCCACTCAGGCCAGCCTCTTGCGCAAGCGCAAGGAGATGCTGGGCACGGCTATCCAGCACGAGCAAGCGTCTCTGGTTCATCTGAGTCGCGAGTTTGAGCGGGCGTCCAGCCGCCACAGCGAGGAGTTCCGCCGAGAAATGATCCGGCGTGCAGAGCACATCTACGAGCTGGGGGCACGGCGCAAGCTCATCAATCGCTGCTTGCGCGTCTTGGGCGTGGACCCCAAAGCTACGAACGCCAGTAAACCACCAGCAGACGTGTCGGGGCTACCCGGCGAGGACAATGCAGACTTTGACCGGGACACGCAAGAGGTCGAAAAGGTGCTTGCCACGCTCTACCGCCACCGCTGCTTGATATACTCGGGCTACCTGATCTGGACCAGCCAGGTGCGCGATGAGCTGATGCGCTTCCTCTATATCCAGGACTGCTTGACTGCCATCGAGTACTACATGTCAGAGTCTGCGACCAAGGTTGTGCGCAATGCAACGTCGGCTGATGGCAAGGGTGACGCCGGAAATGGAGCTAGTACCGACGCTCAGGAGGTCAAAGCGCGAGGAGAGGGCGGCTCCTCCGCCGCTGCCGCTCCAACAGACGAGGCACTGGCCAAGCACGACAGTGGCAGCAGCGATGACCGCCGGGGCAAGCAAGAGCGCTCTGGCCGCAAGTCGACCGACCAGCGGAGCGTCGCCTCTGGGTCCTCCCGCCACACTCTGAACATCCCAAAGATGTTGCGGCGACTACGCAGCAGCGACCGAGTCGAAGATGCTCCCAGCACTCCCAAGGGCTCTTCAGGCCGCAGCTTCTTGTGGCGGTCAAAAAAGTCGCAGAAGGGTCAACCGCGTCAGCCAAAGCCGCCGCAAAAGCCCAAGGAGCGCCGAAAGGAGGAGTACAAGCCGCCCAAGCACAGCGTGGGCAGCAACAAGTTTGACAAGGGCCTCAAGAGCGTGTGGGACGACTTTATGCACTACCGGCCGTACTACTCGATCTTGATCGAGTTCCTAAACTCGCAAGTATCCATGCGCGTCGACGAAAAGACCAGCACCACCTCGGCAATCGCCGTTGCTGAACGCGTGCAGCTGCACCGCATTTTGCTGTGCAACGAGAGCGACTGTGCCGAGGACGCTGCGTTTGGCGAGTCCGGCCACAGCCATCTTACTCCGCCAGAAGACGAGTCGATTGTCAAGACGCGCAGCTTGATTGAGCTCGAGAACGTGCAAGTGTTTACGGCCAAGCGCGACGACTTTGAAAGCCAGGCAGCGTACTTTGTAGACTGCACGTACGGGTCTCAGCTGGAGGGCAGCGATGCGTCGCAGCCTAGTCCCATTTGGCCTGCGTGGATCCCCATCGAGCTGCTGCTGAGCCAGGGCAAGCACCGCGCCCGAGGCATCTTTGACGAGCTTGACGATGCAGGGGCCGCAGCAGCAACAGCCAATGTCGGGCATGGGTTTGTCAGCGATAGCGGCAGCGATAGCGATGGCCAAAGCCTGGCCAGTGGTAGCTTCGTGTCCGATGGCCAGAGCCAGATCCCCGGGCCCTATCGGGAGAGGCGAGGGAGCAAGTACAGCAAGGCGTGGTGGCTGGAGGACTTGAGCAAGTACAAGCGTCTGATGGACCGCAATAACGGACTAGTGGTCTACGACAAGGCCAACCCGCACCGCATTCAAGGCGACACCAGTGACCGCGGGAGCTTTTCGGCGGCTGAAGAAGGAGCGGCCACTGCTCCGATGGGCGATGTGAGTGGTGCTAGTGGCGTGGCTCCTGCGGCCGCTAATGCTGGATACGAGGCCAATGCTGCCGACAAGGGCGACTCGTTTGGCAACCCTGAGCGCAAGCAGGCTGGCGATCCAGCCGACGGCAATGCCTCTGACGACGGCGACTCGATCGACGAGGCAGAGGCGGTCGGCAGCAACCAGGGCCTGTCACATCGTGCAAACCACTTTGCCGTGTTCTTGCCCGAGCTGAATCTGGCTTGCACCGCCGAGCAGTACACCGCCATCTATGAGACGGTAACTGAGCTCATTGTCTTTATCGATCCCGAGAAGGCCGCCTACATGGACCACCTCAACACCATATTGCTGGGCATGGACATGGGCGACTTGCGCGGCTTGCTTGCGGTCATCCGAGCCACTCAGCAGGCCCTGCGTGAGCGATTGCCCATTATCCAGGACTGGTACAAGATCCAGCGCAGCAACGCAGTGTTGTTCCGCGATGCTAGCCGCGCCATGGTAGACCGAGAGCACTGGCCCTTGATGACTCTGGACATTACGCGGCAAAAGGCTCGGGCGACATCCCTGCTCACTCTTGACCGGCACCGGCAAGCACTCGAGCTGCAGTTGCGCACTGCCATGGATCTGTTTGGCGCCGCGCAAAAGCAGCTTGGGCCGCAGAGCCGGGCCGTCGAGGGTGGGCGAGGCACCCGAGCTCGGTCGGTACCCCGCAGCCAGCCCTCGTCTCGGAGACCGACCCTCAGCTCGGCTACCGGTGACGATGACCAGCCGCCGCCTGCCACCGCGCCTGCTCGCCGGAGGATGAGCCTTTTGTCGGCGTCGTCGCGGTCTACTGGCTCGCAGGCGGCAGATGGATCGCAAAACACGATCGCGCGTACTATCCACCTCTACATCAGCAAGGCGACTTGGCACATGCTGGAAAACGACGGGCAGCCGCTGTGCGACATGACGCTGCGCCGAGCGACGCTCAAGGCAGTGACCACGTCGGACCAGGCCACGCACTTGCTCAGCGAGGTGCATCTGTTGTACATCGTCAACCGACTGCCGAGCCCCATGTTTACCGACCTCGTCGGCCCTTACGTGCGGCCCAAGCACAGCAAGCCCGACTTTTGCGTCGAAAAGATGATTCGCGTCAGATGGTCCGAGCTAGCCCCAGTGGGCGGCATCAGCATCGTCGAGCGATTTGAAGTGGATCTGTTCCCGCTCCGCCTGCAGTTTTCGCATGACATTGCGCAAAAGCTCATCAACTATCTCTACCCGCCGCAAGAAAGCGCAGTCGGTGCCGCCGATGTGCCCGAGCCAATGACTCGCAGCCGCCGGTCCACATTTACTACGCCTGCTGCCGACGGAACACCCAGCGCGTTTGTGCATTTGCCAGAGCTAGCAGCAGGCGGACCCGAAGCCGAGGCAGGTGGGGCTGTCAGTAGCAGCAACTATCCCGCTGGATCTAGGGGAGGTACTCCGGCTCTTGCTGACCGAGGGCTTCTCTCGCCCAGGGTCAACCCTGGCAACACGAACAGCGGCAAGTCGTTGTTTGCGGCTCGGATGCGCCGAAACATTGGCGAGCAGATCCGCGGGCCCGAGGGCGGCGAGGGCAGTGCCAGGAGCTCACCAACAGCAGCCGCCTCGGCTGGCCCTCAGCAACTTCGAGCGTCGCAGTCTCCTCAGTCGTCGTCGGGGTTGCTGGCGACCATGTCTGGGCGCGGAAGCACGCCGCTATCACTGTTCTCGGAGAGCAACAGCATGATTAACATTTCTCAGAGCGGCGAGAACCGCGACCAGGTGGACCAGATGAAGAAGCGAGCGAGCAGCAACAAGACGTTTCTCAACATCAAGATTGGCGGCAGTACGCTGTGTATCTCGTACCAGGGCAAGAAGGCTAACAACATCACGGATCTGCGCGACTTTGAGTTCCATGCGCCGACGCTAGAGCTGCGCAACCAAGTCGAGTCGTACTATGAGCTCTTGATGCAAGTCAAGAAGGAGTACATGTCTGTGGTTGTCCATCACACTGGCGCGCTGGTCAAGGAAAAGTTCCGCCAGCTGCACAGCCGCAAGGCCTGGAACAAGGCATCGTTTGGACCTGACTGGGAAGCGCGCAAGCTGCTGATCGACATGGACCGCCGAGTTGAAGAGGACATGGTCTCTGGCGTTCAGGGCGGAGGTGTCTCTGACCACGATAGCTTTCCTTCAGCTCCGCCTCAGCAAGCAGCGGAGGCCACAACCCAGCAGCACTCAGAGTCGCAGGACGACGCAGCAGCAGCAGCAGCAGCAGGGGATCGCAGCGAAATCGCGCCTCCACTTGGCGAGGTCTCAGAGGCAGCAGACAGCGATGATGTGGCATCAATCAGCTCGGCCAAGGGCAAGGCGCCGCTGTCAAAGTACATGATCTTGGATCCGCGCAAGCTCATGGGCAAGCGACTTCCCAGCGTGCTTCCGCGCAACTTTGCGCGCTTGGACACCTCTTCTCCAGTGGCTGATCGCGCCAAACACTCGGCTTCTGTGCCCCCATCTGGCTCGGCTGTTGTCCCGCGGGTTCTAGTCAGCAAGACTGGAGCAAAGCCGATGTACTCGGCCAAACACGTGGATTTGTTCTCAGCCGCTTCAATGAGCATAGTGCCGCCGCGCTCGACGCCATCGGCGCCGCTACCGTCCGCAGACCAAAATAGCAGACAAGTATCGTCGCCGCGCAACACGCCGAGCGAGTTGCTAGAGTAAATACGTGTTTTGGGTGAGTTTGATACTCCAGTCTCTGAATAATACAGTGCAAGATGGCAAACAGAAAATGCTATTATTTTATTGCTATCGTTGAAGTAGCCTACATTGTCTACGGCAAAAAGAAAAACGTGCACCCTGCACTTGAGCCTATTTCTATTTTTCATTAATTATTTGGCACCTTCGCCAAGAAAAAATTATTACTGTTATTAACGGAAAAATAGAATTAAAGCTCCAATTTTTTTTAGTTGAGAGGCTTGCGGCCAACAATCAGGTACATGGGAGTAAAGATCTCAATCTTTGCGCCAGCAACCAGGCTATCAGCAGCAGTGGTCAGGACATCCTGAACCTTGCAAGTGCCCTCTGGAGCAATACCGACTTTCTCGAGGACCTTGACAGCATTGGACGTAAACTTGCGACCAATATGCGAGCGAGCAAATCCTTGCAACCCGGTAAAGTCAATCATACCGACGTCGAGATACGAGTACCAGGGGATCTCGTTGCCAGCCGTCGTCTCATGAGCAATATCCGAAACGACCTCGATCTCGAATCCAGCATCCTTGGCCGCCTGCAGCGCAACATCAGTGCTGAACAGCTTGGCAATCCCATCGCCGTGCTCAATATCCAGAGCGAGCTTCCTGTGCTGCTCATTTTGCTCATCAAACTTGTCCGTGAGGCACCATTCGTAGATCGCAAAGTAGCCGCCGGGCTTCAACACGCGGTACATTTGGCTGTACACGCCCTTCAGCACAGGCGCATGGCACGTAGCCTCGATGGCATACACGGCGTCGAACGAGTTATCCGCAAACGGCATATCCATGAAATCGCCCTTGACAAACGTCGAGTAATCCTGCTGCTTATACTTTGCCGCGTAGATGTTTGCCCTCTGGATCTGATAATCGTTGTTATTCAGTCCGGTGACATGGGCCCCAGTGAACCGAATGCATTCGCGAGCGGGTCCGCCCACACCGCATCCAACGTCGAGAACCTTCATCCCGGCCTTGATCTGCGCCCGGCTAAACAAAAGGTGCTCGTGACGGCGGATACTCTCCCGAAGGCTCTCGCCCACACTACGCCGAGCAAAGTGGAAGCTTTCGCCCCATCCGTATTCGTAAAAGTCGGTAGCCAGGTTGTAGTACGTGTTCGTCAGGGTCTTGTACATCGACGTGCGCGACTCTTCGTTGCTGTTGGAAGAGTCAGAGGCCCAGAACTGCTGGTACGTGTTGATCGACTGCGTTTGGAGCTCCTTGTTCTTGCTCTTGAGACGGTTCACTATCGACGACGCTGACTGGTCCTCGACAACGTCCTGGTGGAGCGCCTTGGACAGCTCGGTGGTAGGCTCGAGAAGAGGGTTGGACGACATTTTTTTGTTTTTGTTTTTGCGTTTGTCTGTTGCTCGAGATGACAGAAGAAAAAAACTTTTGGAATTATTATAGTAAATAATAAAGAGAGACGAGAGACGATGGCGAGAGATAAGAGGGATGCGCGTGCGCGTGCGCGTGCTTTATAGGAACTTGTGGAAACAGGGCAAAGAAAAAAATTGTTGAGCAAAAAAAAAAAAAAAAAAGCAGCACTGGCTGCAATTTCAGATACACAATTTGGCAATTGAACATCATTGGGTGCGGCGCAAAAAAGCTCGTGATGCAAATCCATCAACAAACGGTACAATCGGATACTCCGTGAAGTGCCAAGCCTGCTGCAGAAAGAAAGCAAAGAGAGAAAAGAGAGAAAAGAGAGATCGCCCTCCTGTCGTATTTATTGCTGAAGCGACGTGATAAAGCTATCGAGATTAAACTCATCTTCATACTGGCTCGTGTCCCAGAGGTCCTCAAGACCCTCCAAGGCCTTTGTCACGGACTTTGATGAGCCGCCAGCCGCCGTCGCTGCATCCGCCGCAGCCTTTGCAGCAGCGGCAGAAGCACTGCTGCTGGAGGGCGGCGAGACATTAAACAGATCCAAGAGCTGATCCGTATTCATCGACGCCAAACTCGAGTTCTGCTGATTGACAATCGTATTCGCCATGTGCAGCTTGAACGCCTGCAGGCCCATGATCTTCTCCTCCAACGTATCCTTTGTAATCAGCCGGTACACATTGACCACACGTGTCTGGCCCAGGCGATGTGCGCGATCCATAGCCTGCACATCCATCGCCGGATTATAGTCATGCTCCACAAAAATGACCGTGTCGGCGCCCGTCAGGTTCAGACCCAGGCCGCCCACGTGCGTCGTAAGCAGGAGGCAGTCGATGCTGGGGTCGGAGTTGAACTTTGTCACGATTTCCTGGCGACGCCGCGCCTCAACCGTGCCGTCGACGCGCATATAGGTGACTGCGGGCATATGGCGCTGGAACAAGTCCTGCTCGATACGCTCGATCATCTCGCGGTGCTGGCAGAATATCAGCACGCGGTGCGACGCGCTCACAGCGTCCACGCTATCGTCCAGCAAATCGCACTTGCCATCCGTAGTGGACTGCAGGCCGATGCCACACTGGTTCAGCAAGTCCTTCAGCGCCTGCATCTTGGGCGCAATGTCCAGGGAATGCAAGTCGGCACCCCGCGCCTTTAGCTCGCCCTGGACTTGCGCAAACAGCGGGTGCTTGGGCGTAAGCACCAGCGCTGGGTGATTGCAGACCTTGCGCAAGTACTGCAGCGCCTGGAACACATGCGGCACCGGCGCACCACCGCCACCGCCATTTTTAGTCTCAACACCACTGCCGCCATTCTTTGTCTCGTCGCCATTCGATGCAGACGAAGAAGAAGGCACGCCCAGGGACTTTTTGAGATTGCCGGTAACCGCCGATTTCGCAAACTCGTCGTACAAAAATCTCTGCAATGGCGACAGCTCGCAATAATAGTCCTGGATGATCTTTGGCGGCAGGTCATGCAACACGTCCTCCTTCATCCTCCGCAGCAAGAACGGCAGCACTTGCTTATGCAGGGCCTTGAGCGCCATCTCGCCCGCCACTTGCGCCGACGACATTTGCTTGGCATCGCGCGACGCCAAAATAGGCCTCGCATAGAGGTCATTGAACTGGCGCTCGGAACCAAGGAAGCCGGGCATCAAGAAATCAAACAGCGACCACAGCTCAACAACGTTGTTCTGCACCGGCGTACCCGACAATATGAGGCGCCGCCGAGCCCTCAGGCGCTTGACGGCGAGGGTCAGCTTGGTCCGAGCGTTTTTGATGACATGGCCCTCGTCCAAAACGCAATAGTTCCAGTTCTGTGCAGAGAGCAGCTCAATGTCATTGCGCACGACGTCGTAGGACATGATGACGACGTCGGCGGCATTGGCAGCAATCTTTGGAATCAGCGGACGGCGCTCCGAGGGCGGACCGGAATAGCACATTGGCCGCAAGTTCTCTGTGTAATGGCGGATCTCCTGCTCCCAGTGGCTAATAAGCGTGGGCGGACACACGACCAAGCTCGGCAGAGACTGCCGATAGTCAGTACCGCCGCCGCTACCGCCTTTCTGCTGACGCAGGAAGTGGTCGCTAGCCATGACACAGATGGTCTGCAGGGTCTTGCCCAGACCCATGTCGTCGCAGAGCACGCCATGCAGCTCATATTTGTTCAGGAACGCCAACCAGTCCACGCCCTCCTGCTGGTACTTTCTCAGCGCGGCGTTGACCTTGACAGGGATCAGGAAGGGCTCTAGCTTGCTCGAGTCCATGAGCTGCGCCAAGAACTTTCGCTCGTGGTCGCGCTGCGCGACAAGCTCCGCGGGGAACCCCGGAGGGTCGGGGATATCGGCCTCCAGGGGCACGAGCTTTAGCAGCTGCGCAAAGCAGTTGGTGCACACCAGGCGCGCTTGCTCGTTGGTGTCGCTCATGCGGCCCAGCACGGGGACCATGAGGAAGGTGACGTAGGGCAGGACGGCCTCGTCCAGCCGCTGGATGATGTAGTATATGGCCTCAGCCACGCCCAGGCGCCGGTGCGTGCGCGTGGTATCGGCCAGCGATGGCAAGGACTGCTGGATAAAGACGCGCATAGCAGCCGGCGTAACCACCGCGCACAGCTCCGCCAGAGTGCGTGCCGCCATGTGGCGCACGCTGGCAAAGCGGCTCACCAGGGCGTGCAGCACCCACGGCAGCGCATCCACCAGCTGAGCGTGCAAGTCGCTGTGCAGCGCAGGAGCCAGCGTCAGCAGCACACGCAATGCGTCAATGACGCTCTGAGCAGCCGAGGATCCGGGCACGGCAAACGAAGCATCCGCCGCCGCCTCTACTCCTTCTTCTTCATCCTGAGCGCCATATGCCGCGACCAATGGCTGGGTCACACACTCCCACAGGCGTGGTACGCAGCGGATGAGATTGGCGCCAAACAGGCGGGCAATGGCAGTGACAGCAGCTTCGGCGCCGCGGACGACCAGGCGCGCAGCCAGCTCCTTATCCTGCTCCTCGGAAGACGACGCGCTGTGAGGCTGGACCAGCGGCACAGAAACGCAGCTCTCAGAAACAGCAGTCTCGTCCTGCTGACGAGAGGCGCCGCCACCTCGACGCTTGCGCTGGCTAGCCTGCGCACTGGCCGACGCAGCCGCAGCCATTTGCTGAGCAGCGGCATTATTACTATTGTTGTTGCTGCTGCTGGAGGAGGTGGCCGTGTCTCGAGACGCCTGCTCGCGCTGGACCATCTCCAGCATAAGAATAGACTCTGTCTGCGCGGCGCGCTGCGCAAAGACCGGAGTGGACCAGGGGTCGGCGCAGACAAAGGTGGCCAGGTTGCGAACCATCTTGTCGGCAGGCGCCGTCAGCCGCGGCTCCTGGCCGCTGTAGCACAGCGCAGCCATGCGGGCGACGGCGGTGGCAGCACGGGCCTGCAGCAGCGGCGATTGCTCCTGCTTCACGGCTGCCATCAGGGACCTCAGCACGGCGTTGAGCTTGGCGGGCAGGCGGCCGATGGCCACCACGGCAGACGCCACCGCGGCGGCCGTCGACACGCTCAGCTGCTGGCGCAGGCGCGAGTAGTAGTCCATCGACGCCGTGGCCCGCAGGCGGCGCTCGCCGAGCACCACGCGGCTGTCGCCGCCCGCCCGCGCGGCAAAGGAGTCGAACTCGGGGCCGCAGATGCGCGTGGCGGCGGCCATGGAGAACTCGATCGCCGGCATCAGCTCCTGCGTCTGCGCGGCAGTCAGGCACGCTTCGGCAGTGGCTGAGTCCAGGAGCACGGTGCAGTCAGCGCGGACCTGGGCCAGAGCGCGGTCCAGGTCGCGGAACTCTGGGTCGGCGATGTTGAGGGCGTCGGTCAGCGCAGCCAGCAGCGGCGCCAGCAGGGCAGACTCTTTAGCCATGGCAGACTGGTCCTCCTTCTCGGCCACTAGGTTCCTGGCCACGACAAACTCCTCGACGACCACGCTGGCCAGCTGGATCTGCAGCGCCCACCCCGACTGCAGTGCGTGGACCAGTACGCCGCTAAAGGCCGCCACCTCTGCAGTCTCCTCCGCAATCTCCCCCGCAGCCTCGCTCAGCGAGCGCAGCAGCTGGCCCAGCGCGGTGGCGGCCAGCACGCGCGCGCGCACGACGGCCTCGCGCGGCATCAGGCCCAAGTCCTGCTGCACCATCGCCGCATCGACGTTGTGCCGCGCGGCCGAGGGCGCCGCGTACAGCAGCGCCGCCGGCAAGCGCGCCCCGATGGGCGTGGCGGCCAGGCAGAACATGTCGGCGATGTCAGAGGCGGCCAGCTGGATGCGCTGGCCTTTGCGGCGGCGCTGCAGCAGCGCCAGCCACAGCTGCGCCGACAACGCCGAGATGTCGGCGGTGGCCTCCAGCACGATGTTCTGGAACACCAGGCGCAGGCACTCGCGGCTGACCACCCACGCGGCGCCAGGCGTGTCGGCAGCTTCCTCGCCATCAGGCAGCTCGGCGAGCGCAAGCAGCGCCTGCAACGCGGCGCGGCGCACGGCGGCGATGGCGTGGCGGAAGAACGGAAACAGCCGCGGCACAAGCACGGCCAGCGCAAACTCGTGCGGGCGCGCGGCGCCTGCAGCCACCATGGCGGCGCGCACATCGGCGTGCGCCACCAGGCGCGCCAACAGCGCCATCACCGACGCGGCGCTGGCGGCCAGGTCGTCGCCGACGTCGGCCAGCGCCGCCCACACGCCGCCCACAACGTCCAGCATGCGCGCCGGCTGGCACATGGCCAGCGAGTCGACTAGCGGCAGCAGCGTCTCGGCCGACACGCCGCGCACGTCGTCGTCGCCGTCGCGCAGCCCCGCCAGCGCCGCGTCCAGTGTGCCGCCCGCCAGCAGCGCCGCCACGTCGCGCCGCACCGCCACGACGTAGCGCAGCGCCGACAGCCCGGCGTGGCGCGCCTCCCAGATCGCCGCGCCGCCGCGCCCGCCGCGCTCCACCAGCTGCAGCAGCGCGCGCTGCGCCGCCACCAGCACCGGCTGCGTCAGGAACTGGCTGACCACGCCCAGCGCCTGCGCGCACGTCTCGCGCACCGGCGCCACCACGTGGTCGGCCACATAGTCGCCGAACCGGTCCAGCGTGCACACGCACACCAGCCGCACGCACACGTCCTCGAGGAAGCGCTGGTTGCGCCGCTGGTTGGCCGCGCGCGACGCGCCGCTCACGCGCCCGGCGCCGAACCCGTGGCTGCGGAAGATCTCGCGCAGCGCCATCGCCGCGCCGTGCCGCGCCTCCCACGCCGCCGCGAACAGGTCCACGCACAGCTGCTCCACCATGCCTTCAAACGCCCAGCGCCCGGCGCTGAGCGCAAACAGCGCCTCGCGCCCCGACGCGCGCTTGGCCTCGACGACGAGCGCCGCGCCGCCCGGCTGCTCGGTCACGTCCATGGCTGTCGCGCTCAGCACCGCCCCGCCGCCCCTCGGCTCCTCCGGCGCCTTGCCCTGCTTCCGCGGCTCCTCCAGCGCCTTGCCCCGTTTCATCCGCCCCTTGCGCTTGAGCTGATTACGCTCGCGCGCGCTCAGCTTGCTCATGTCAATGTCTGGCGCCTCGCTGCTGCTGTTCCCGCTCGGCGGCTCCTCCACCTTGCGCCGCTTCGCCTCGGCCACGCCATTGATGGCGCTGTCCACTCCGAGATCCACGTCATCGAGCAAGTCGTCGTCGAGGAACTGCGCGCCAATCCCCAACCGCTTCTTCATCTGCGCCCGCTGCGCCGCCATCCTCGCCGGCCCATCCAGCCCCTCCAGCCCATCGTCGTACTCTTTGCCAGCCGAGCCCAGGAGCAGCCGCCCGTTGCGGATCACAGAGTCCACATCGTACTGCGCAAACGACAACAGATCGTCGTCGTCGTCATCCTCCTTCTCATCAACCATCGCCTCCGCCACTACCGGCTTGGTGTCTTTTTCGTCCTCGTCTGTGGGCGGATCCCATTCGCTGACCTCCTTGGCTATCGCGTCAAACGCTTGGGACGCTGCTACTCGCGTATCCCAGCTCTTGCTGCCAATGTACTCGTATACTCGCGCTAAAAGCCGAAAAAGCTCCTCGGGATGTTGTCGCTGGATCCCGCCGATCTGACGCGCCGCCGTAGACCGCACCACTGGCGTCGCTCCGGTGTCAAGCAGACCCACCAGTCTGTCCAAGCGCGAAGTCATATCTACATTTAAATAAAGTAAACAACCGTTTGTAGTTAGCCACCTTGCCAAATATACCAATAGAAGCCCCCCACTCAATCAGCTGCATGTTACATACATCAAATATACGCTGGTATTACACAATCACAAAATCAAATTAAAGTGGCGACACGCGTGAGAAAAGCAAATGAAATCACAAATTATTTTCGTGGGCGGCACTCTCGCTCCTTAAATAACAAAAAATGTGGGGGGAGGAGCACCGCTGGCCTGAACGCGTTTTGCTCTCCCCCCACAACTCACACGCGCTTGCCTCTGATTGGCTGCCGCCTTTCGCATAAATAAACGCGTCTACAATAATAATGTCAGTATTAAACACAAGAGAAGGGGAGGGAGAGGGTCCTAGTGAGCGGCGGCAGCAGCAGCAGAACCTGTTGTCACGCTCATATCGTCCATGGCTGTCGGCGACATGTCCGGAGAGCTGTTGTGCGCACCGCTGCGGCTCGAGCGCGACAGCTTGCGCCGCAGCGACGTGATGGTGTTGCGCAGGGACCGAGACCGCCTAGGGCTATTGCTAGCAACGCTGCCAGTTACATCGACAAACTCGTCAAATTCGCTGTCGTTGACAATAGAGCGCCGCGTCGACTGCCTTCTGCTCCGCCCATGCATAGTCGAGTACTGCTGGGACGCCGGTGGACTCCGCTCTCCGCTGCCAAATTCGAATCCCGACAACAGCGGCGACCCATTGCTGATGCTAGGCAGGACATACGAGCTGTCGCCAGGATGCCCATCAATCCGCGTGTCGCTTCCTGCCAGCCGGTGCATCGCATATAACCGCCGCTGGGCGCTGCTGCCACTGCTGCGCTCAAAAACGTTGCTGCCACCTACAGCCGACGTGGGGGCTGTTTGGACCGCTCCAAGCGCAGACGGTGCGTGCACGCGCATGTGGTACGGCTGGAACGGCTGCCGCTGTTGTTGCTGCTGTTGCTGCTGCTGGCTAGAGCTGTGGTGCCACTGCTGGTGCAGCGGCGACTCTAGTCTGGCGCCTTCCATTCCGCCAGCCGCCCGCATCGACGAGCTTCTGGGGTTAACTCCGCTCGAGCTGCTGAACGCCCCAGAAACAGTCCGCTGCCCGCCGTACATTTTGTGCTGATGCTGAACATAGCTGGCCGAATGAAGCGTGGTAGAGTTGGACGCGGCTGGATGCAAGTTTGCTCCGCGGAATCCCAAAGCCGATGTCGAAGAGCTGCCGCCGCCCTCCGCAGCCGCTCGCACGCTCGAGTAGCGCCTGTCGTCGGCCATCTCGGCCTCGTCTTCCTCTGCCAGTTCCTGGTCTGGATCTACCAAGTATGCATGCCCACTGCGACTCGCATTGGCGCCACTCGCGCGCCTAGTAAGAGACTCGGCGCTGGCTCGCCGCAACGTGTCCGTCTTTGACATGGGCGAGTCCGGATAGACAATGGAAAGATGGCCCGCTGGAACAACCACCTGAATACGGCTCGCCGCCTCAAAGGAGTTGTTGGCGCTGAGCTCGCGAGCAGACACGCCAGCGCTGTGTTGCATTGCCGCCGCTGCGGGTGTGGATGCTCCCCCGCCTAGCGAGCTGCCATATGCGCTGCTGCCTCCGGCCCTTGATGTAGCCGGCGTGGTCTGGCTAAACGGCCGCGATACAGATTCTACCTCCGACCTCGATGTCAGGCTGGGGCTGTGTGCCGATCCTTGGTTTTGGTACCGCCGCGCACCCGCAGAAAATACCTCCGACGACGACACAGACGTCTGGCCTCTGACACTAGTCCGTTCGGGCTCCTCGACACTGCTATTATGCTTGATCCGGAATATGTTCTTCAGTCGAGACATGCTGACCTTGTCCCCGCCAGCCGCACCCTTTTGCTGCTGCTGCTTGCCATACTTCCCTTGCTCGGAGGACGTAGCCGATGTCAGCTGCTGGCGGACCGCGATTGACATGGGGTCGGCGCGGCCAATCGGGTGCAGCTTGTGCTGCTGCGCCTCCGAGTACCGGTCCATAAGATACGGTACGGACGGCTGAATCGGCGCTGCAGCACGCATGTCGTCGCCTGCTGCGGCCACTCGCATATGAGCGCTCGAGGTTGACGAGTCGACAGTAATGGCCGCCGCCGACATGAACTCGCGCTCCAGCTCATCTTCCGGGACGTCATCCGAAAGCCAGGATGCCCTGCCAGCGGCGCTAGGATCGGGCGAGCCGTAGTGAGCAAAGTTGGCCCTTACCACATATGGTTGGCCCGCCGCTCTTGCCTGTGCCGGAGATTCTGGCAGCGCTTGCCTCGGTATATACGTATGGCTATTGTACTGCAGCATTGGGGACCTCGTGGCGACCTTGGCGGTATTCAATGTCACCCGATTAGCCTGTGGCTGCGGATAAAGGTGGAAGGCACCGCTGCTGTTGGAAAGCATTTGCTGCGAGCTTAGTGGCTCCGCGCCCATGGTCTTGCTAGCTGGCAGCGCACTACTGTGGTGGAATCGAGTGCTTGGTCCCTGAGACAACGGAACATCAGTCGCCGATCTAGCCATGTTGCCCGTCGGGATTGTCGGGAGCGGTCGCGCCTTTGGCTGTGTGCTGTCAAATGCAATAGGCGCCACATTGACATGGCCAGCACGGCGCTCGCCTGTAGTGCCCCTCCGCGCTTGCGCTACCATGCTTGACCGGTCCAACATATCCTTGTGCAGCTTTTCCTCTGAGCGCTCGGGCTCCAGCTTCGCGTGCACGGTAAACGCAGTCGGCATATCCTCGCTCGGCCTTACAGGCACAGCAAACGACTGCGACCGTCTAGGGCGCGGCGAGATTCCCACCACATCGCGCTCCGAATGCTCGCTAACATGTGCGGCACTTCCATGCAATTGCTGTGGCGTTAATGGCGAGCGCGTGTACTGGTACTGCACGCTGCTGAGCGCTACGCTAGAGCGGTTGGACGGCCAGCTTGTAAACGAGCCCATGAAGGGAGACCCCGCCGATGGCATGTCTGGCGAGAGATTACTGTCGCCATCGTCTGACATGTCAGCCAAGCGCAGCTGCTGGAGACTGGCCGTCACTTGGTGAGGATCATCGTCGCTAGGCTGTGTGACTATTGTCGGGTCAAACAGGCGGGCTGTAACCGATCCCAGTGGCTGCACTATGTGGCCGCGATTCGAGCCCGCCGTGCCCATCGTGGGGGTAGACATATTCAAGTTTACTGTTGCCAGCGAGTCGGCTCTTGGCGGAGGCACTGGTCTGGCTACGCCTAGCTTGGGCTCTACGGTGGACCAGGCTTGCTGTGGCAGGCCGTGCACTGTCGCCACCGTAGAAGTGCTAATAGGGCCCTTTTCACTAACGATATACGTGGCACTGCCCACAGCGAGCGACTTTTCTCCAGCAATGTTGCTGCGTGCGCTTGCTTGCTGAGCTGGAGCGGTAGAGTCTGCCGAGTGGACCGTGGTCAGCCCGCTATCGCGCGTAATCGCATCCGTCATCGTACTGTCATCGCTGGCAATGCCCCGGACGTGGTCATTATCAGAATGCGACTCCCCCTTCGCGGTTGCGACAATCAAGCCAGCGCCAAAGCCCCCACGACCGCTCAGCCCGTCCTGGCCAACCAACACAAACCCCTCGCCATGCTGCTGCTGCGGATCATTGGCATGCTCTGTCTGGTCCCGCCGAGATACCGCGCTCGAACCGCCGGCAGTGTGCAGCTCTGACGCGTGCTCAATGAGAAACTCGACAACATCCTTCGCCTTGCTATATTCGTGCGGATTGGCGACTTGTCCCGGGTGCACGAGAAGGCATGGCTGCAGAACGGCAGCCAAGTTCGAGGCATTCATTAGCGTGCGTGCGCAGTTGTCTGGCCGCGCAAACACAGAGAGCAGCTCCAGCATGTACAGCAGCGTGTGGCGAGACTCGGGCGTCATCCGCCCAATAAGCAGGGAGTAGTCGTGGGCCTTTTCAGAATCCGAAAGCGACTCTGCCAGCTTATCGAGAAAGGCGCTGTAGTGCGCAACCGAAATCACCGCCTCAGGCAGCGATATCAAGTATCGGCGCAGAATTGTTGCCGCATCGTGCAAAGTGTACCTGGACCACTCGACATGCCGCCCATACAGCGGCCGCTCGCAAAACTCGTCTTGAAGCAACTGCACGCGCTTCATAGACCCGTTGACTCGGAATATGCCTTGCGTTTGCTGGCCCTGCTCGCACAAGTGCTGGCCGCACACTGCCACTACTGTCGGGACTATGCATGCCTCGCCACTCTCAGCCACGCTCCCCACATGAACGCCGGCGACCTTGACGGCACTAGACAGCGACATGCCAAACAGCTGCGGCTCGGAGCTGGTGCCTAGACGAGTGCATGGGTAATGAAACAGAATATTTTGGTTAGCAAGTAGTGCTTAGGCTATACTGATCAGCACAACAATGGTCGATGTGGCGGGCTTGTGCAAGAGCAAATGAACCACGCTGTCTACGCCGCAGTCAATAGATTTATGAGGAGATCTAATTGACCTGTACTGATTGTGCCTGAAGAATGGATGGCGTGTGTGTGTGAAAGAGCACCTGGATAAAAATAGCTCCGGGATGTATAAATAATAATCAACGCACATGATGACAAGAGCTTGTCATAGAGCTTAAAGGACTCGGGCGGCTCCAAGCCTCGGCAAGCAGCAATAGTGTGCCCACATAAGAAACGCAGATGCAGGGGGAGGGGATACATAGAAAAAAAAAGTTTACCCCCATCTCGGCCCGAGAGCAGCATGGTAGCAAGCCTGGGGAGGGAGGAGAGGTATTGGTAATACTTACTGGTTCCTCGATTCGCCCTGTTAAACGATGGCGAGCCCATGATGCTCGTTGGTAAAGGCTGCGAGCCAGCTCCGTGTGGGGGTCCCGCCGCCGAGCGCCGGTCGGCAAAGTTGTCGCTCTGGGGCCTCGATCGCG
Source organism: Coemansia sp. RSA 1836 (assembly GCA_027578595.1). Taxonomy (NCBI): domain Eukaryota; kingdom Fungi; phylum Kickxellomycota; class Kickxellomycetes; order Kickxellales; family Kickxellaceae; genus Coemansia; species Coemansia sp. RSA 1836. The sequence continues at coordinate 6,686 of JANBTD010000007.1, read as the reverse complement.
GCTTAAACGACTTCATCTTCTCTTTGAGTCGCAGAAACATGCTGTCCCGGTTTGTCGCAGTTGTCGTAGTCGCCGTAGAGTGTCGGTTGTTGGAGCCGGAGCCGTAGGACGATTGTGATGGCAGAGGATGAGACGAGGCAAACTGAGTCTGGCTGTTTCGAAAGGAAAAGGACGAGGCTGCGGTCAGCGACGCAGCTGCAGCCGATATGGATGGGGACGACGATGCGTGAGGCGCAAACTCCGTGCTGCTCTGCGCCATATGCCGATTGTTCTCGCTGCCTCGCTCGTCGTGGAAACTCTTGAGACTGATGTTCTCCGGGAGTACCGACAGCTGGCTACGCGATGCACCGGCCTGGCTAGAGTCGTCGCCAGAATAAAACCCTCTGCCGCCGTCGGGGATCTGAGGCGAAGACCCTGACGAAAACCCCGAGCGGTGCTGGTGAAAGTGGTGAGCGTATTGGTCGCTGCCATGAATTATTTCGCTCATTGCAGGAGACCTGGCAGCCGTGGACCCTTCTTGTTGACGCATTCCCCGTAGCTTCGCCCCGCTCGCAGTCGAAGCAGCATAGTCGCGCTCCAAAGCTCTGCTGCTATCGTTGCTGATGCGCTGTGCCATCGGCGCTGAAAACATTACGCCCAAGGCCGACGCACCCGGCGGCGTCCTGGCATTATATCCCATCGCCACTGCATTATCGGCAGAGATAGCGCCATGCCTAGCAAATACATGGCTGTCGGGAGTGCGGTTCGTGGGCGACCCCGCCCCTGACGCGGGCTCCGAGCGAAATCCCTGGCCGTGCCCAAGGTTTGTCATAATACGGTGCGGCTGCTGGTAATATCCCAGTCCCGAATCCAAGTGTCCGCGGCTGTCGGCCAAGGCCAGCGCGGCGAGGGTGGGCTGTGGCAGTTGGCGCGAGCTGTACTCAGCATCGTAGTTGCTGGAGCTAAAGTGCCGAGTGTGCATCCGAGCAGGGCCATCTGCCACGGACACATGTCCAGAATAGGGCCTACCAGCACCCGACATCCCTGCTACAGCTGTGGGGTCCACAATTGTCGCTGTCCCGGTTTGCGGCACTGCACTGAACCCATGGTGTGGCTGGGGCAAGACGTTCCGCCGAAGACTACTGTGCGCCTCTGAATATTGATGTCCCCCACTAATAGGCGGTAGGTGCCTGGTAGCCGAACTCGGCGAGGGTGCAGCAGAAGGGCCGTAGTTGTGATTCGCCGGCAACGGCGATTGCTGCTGTGTAGACACAAATGCGCCTTGGTGGAGCACCGCTGGGCTCGCCGAGCGAGCCTTGCCGCCGACATTCTCGCCAACTAGCTGTGCGTGGGTGTAATGCGCGTGGTCTTCGGACTCTGGCGTGCCATCGGTCGACGCCAAGTGGTAGCGCTCGCTGTTTGTGCTGCTATGGCTGCTTGTGCTACCGCTTCTGATGCTGCCGCCAGGGCTCCTCTGGCGAGGACCGCTGTTCGACCGCCCCTCCACTGCGCCCATGACGTGTACAGAGTTTTGGCAAAGCGCCTAGCGTTTGAAGCGTAAGTTGCGACTGGCGCAAAGCACCGAAAGAGCTGCCTATCGAATTGACAATTGGAGCGTTTGTTGTGATTTCGGATTGCGACCACGACAATAATAGAGAGAAGAGCTGTTAGCCAAATATGACCGGAAGAAGAGGGAAAGGCAGGAGACTCCAAAAGGCAACAAAAACACAACAGAGGAAAGCGAAGGGAGCCGGGCTTTGGCCTGTTGTACGCGCAGTGACTTTTCGACTTCGACTAGTGCTTGGCCGCCATGGGATTGTATTTTTATTTTTAGCTGCCAGCAACGCACGTGGCGCTTGTGCCTGAGCCAAAGCGCCGCATAAACGCAAAGGCGCCAAAATGCTTTATTTGGCGCGTGTTGCAGCCAGCCAAGGCTTGCTCATTTAGCTTACCTGCTGAATGAGAATCCGCTGTCGTGGCGGGAAGGCCAAAGACAGCCAGTCTAGAAGCGCGTCTGCTGCTGCTGTACAGCTTGTCGATGCAGTCTCTGCTCCGCGTACCGTCCTCTCGGAATATACAGTGGGCGAAATGGGCTGGGCGAGGCAATACACTTTGGCGCTTGGTTAAGGAGAAAGAGAATTGTATTAGAGTTGCGAATTAGGAAGCGTAGAAACGAAACCCTAAACAAGAGAGGAACGGCGTCCCTGAAAACGCCCACACTCGTTGCTGCTCTCGGTTCGGGCAACGCTTCCAACTGCTAAATCCAGAAACGCCGTAATAGCCACCAGCATCACGGGCATCCCCAATACAAAATATCTTGTTTGCGTTTTGGTATATGCGCTGCTTGCAGTTAGAATGCTATTTCTGGCAATTTCTCACATGGCGCATTGTGTGGAGGCCGTGCGCTTTCTCAAAAAAGAATGGAAAAAAAGATGGATCTAGCCAGTAAATGGCTGATCTATATGATATATTACTGACTTTATTTAGGCTTAAAAACACATTTTCCAGAAAGCTGAGCTTGGTCGTTACTGGCCAAAGTCGCTGGTCTTGACCAACTGCGCAGACATGCCATCCTTGGCTAGTAACTCTTGCGGTGCGCCAACTTTGGCAATGGTTCCCTTGTCTACGACAACAATGCGGTTGCTGTTCATAATCTTGTCCAAGCGATGCGCAATAATCAACACGGTGCAGTCGCTAACCTCTTTGCGAATCAATTCTTGAACAGTATTGTCGGTCTCTAAATCGGAATTAGCAGTAGCCTCGCCAAGCACAGCAAGCTTGCGCTTGCACAATGGCAGAGTTGGTCAGATTAAATGCAAACTAAACTAATCGGACTATTGGTGCGTACCAAGAAAGTCCTCCGCCAGTAGCAGCGGGTGTATTTGGTGCTGGGTTTACAAACATTTGTTCCCAAGCAAATGTCTTTGTCGATTTGGCGCGCTTGGCTATATCCCTTACATCGGTTTAAATTGTCCATATTATTAAACCTTTTAGCCCACTCGTTTTTGCTGCCAAGACTATGTAATCACGAGTCTTTTCACGAGGCGCATTCTTTAAATCTTGTCAAAGCAGCGCTCTTGAGTAAAAGCAGCTTGCTGAAATGCTTGGTGCAGTGGCGATTTGCTGAAGGAGTCAAGGTTCCTAATGACGAGCACTGTGTGCAGCAGAGAACAGCCAGAGCAGCGAGAGTGGCACGCACAAGCGGAGGCGTGGTGGTTTCGAGCTGCTTGGAGTGCGTAGTCTTGCTATGCTAAATTGCATATAGAGACACGGCTACCATCGTAGCATCGGCTTTTGGAAGCGCTGAGCGTTGCAGCGTCGAGGTTGCAAGATACAGATATCCTCGGACAATCATGAAAAGCAAAAGGAGAAATAATGTGGCCAAGAGATTAAGTGGAGAAATAAATTGTTGGATGAGGAAAAATGCATTTTCTTTCGTAACGACACGAGCAAGTAAGCGCATTTACAGCAAACAATTTGTCACATTGATGACACAATCCCAAAGTACTAGGCACCAAGGGCCATGGAGCTTGCGCACGACGCATCTAGCCGATTAGCAGGCCGCACCTTCCTCACCCACCGACGACGTCTAGTATATGAGGATACAGCAGATGCTGCGGCGGCCGGGTGCTTCCAAAAGTTGTCGGTATACACCCACCCATCCTCGTCGGTGTGCACAGGCAGAGCCCAAATGCCATCGACTTCCCAGCCGCCGCCCTCGTCCACCCACTCAAACCCATCTTCAGGCATAAAGTCGTTGATCGATGCGTATCGGACTTTGCCCGTCTGGTCGCTCCACTTGGCACGCTCGTTGCTGCCCAGCCGGGGGATCCACCCAAACCCAAGCCACCAACGCTGATTCTCAAACACGCTAACTGTGTGTGGCCGGCGCATCAGCGTGCTAGTGCTCGAGCCAGCGGTACTGCTGAGTGACACGAGCATGGGCGGCGTTGTATAGCCATCCCTTATCACGCCGCTGCTGCCGCTGGCGGCACCATCGCTACCACTTAGGCTTGGCAAAGAAGACAGCTCGAACCGTGTGGCACCTGCAAATGTACCATGATGCTCAAACATCATCCCCCTTGACACCAGCCGACCAACCAAAGGCAGTCTTGCCAACTTGTATCTCACTTGAAGCCACCGTAGCACTGCCCGCTCTTGCGAATAAAGCATGAACTCGACGCCATAGACCTTGGCAAATGCGCGAATGTGGGGAGACATTGCAAGCAGGCCGACGTTTCCCGCAAATAGAAACAGCAGATACCACGGGACCCAGTAAAGTATCAGGATCAAGCCCATTTGAGCCAAGATGCATGTGAGAAGAATACGCTGCGTCTCGGCTGGCCGTGACCAGTCAATCAAGTAGTTGTGCGCCGAAACCCAGTCGTACAGGCCCACATATGTGCCAGTGAGGTTTTGCGTTGTGTGGACGTTGGTCGTGTACCTTGCGCTCCCAAAGCTCGCCACGCCCAACTCTGCTGCCAAGTCGACATGTCGCAAGCCGAAACCCGGCTGGCCCTTGCTGCTGCCACTCGCATTCTCTGAGCTGCTTCGCGACCTGACCAGCACCTTGCCCTTGGGTGGCGAAGTGGCCGCATGTGCCACCTTGTCCGCGTGCGTAATCACCGGACCATTCCTATTTGAATTAATTTCTTTGGTCGCAGTCGATGCTGCTGCTGCTGATGCCGCCACCGCCGCCGCCATAGCCGCTACCGACACCGCTGTTATCGGCGGCGTACCCGCTCTCGGCCCTGTCGTAGGCGCAAAAAGCATGGCACTAGAAGTCGAGTGTCTGTTCTGGGCGCTATTTGTCTGAGCTCTTCTTCGCTCTCTAAGCGAGCCGCTGGTCGCAGAACTGGTCGCAAGCGCCGTAGACCCTACCGTGGGCATAATGTTGAAGAAGCTGCCGCCAAGAAGACGTGAGGGCGATTGAGGCAATGACCGAGGCGGTGATGGAGAAGCAGATGACCCTGGAGATGGTACTGGCGGCAGCACTCTCCAAGCGCCCCACTCGCACCCGTAGGCCTCTCTGAGGCAGCGCGCGGCGTATCCGCTGTTGTAAAAGTTGAAGAGTATGTAGCCTATCATTAGGGCCAGCGGCGTCACTAGCAGCAAGTTCGGTCTCAGGCAGTACGCACTATACACGCACATGGCGATAAGCGAGTTGCGCGGGCGTCGCCACAGAACAATATCCTGAGCGCCGTGGTGCAGAATGCTGACGGGCGCCAGCTTTGCGGTAAACTGCATAAAGTTGGCCGGAAGCGTTTGAAACAGCGACAGTGGCTGCTCGGCTTGCGCCGACACTAGGTCGTTAATCTTGGTCTCCTCATCAACTTGCTGCCAAAATTCGCTATCCAGCTGGCGAGCGTAGGTGGGGCTGTTTGGCTCTAGCAGGTTTGTATTCATCGACGAAGACGACACTGACGCAGTCAAGTTGTCGTAGGACCCAGTACCCGGGACAAGCGTCGCCAGCCCGCGGTCTCCAGTACATCCAGCGGTTGTCTTGACAGCGCACTTTTTGTGAGCAGTTGTGTGGCACTTGCGGCATCGTACGCCTTGCTTCGTCAGTCCCCAGAGAAAGCCCGAGCAGTACTCGCAGTACGTCGGCAGTGAAAAGGTCGTCAGAGTAAAGTCGTGCATTTAGAGATAATACTACATAGGCAAGCAGGCGAAAAGAGGGACTGAGTCACTTTCCTGCTGAGCCCCGGCTTAGGCCACACGACGTCACAATCCAAGCGCATTAATGATTTAATCTAATTCGAAATTTTTTCATAGCCAGCCAGTCTGACTCAGTGGGATCAAGCTTTGGGCCTTTGCATAAATTTGAAAGGACTTTGCCGATGAATCGAGTCGACCTTTTTCTCTTTCTTTTTTCTTTTCTAATCTAGCGGCGAAATTCATTTACTTCATCTCCAAATCGATTAATCATGACGTCGTCGTGCCGTTTCTACGAGGCAGAATTCCCAGAGCCCGATGAGGTGGTGATGGTCAGGATTGCCAGCATCAACGACATTGGTGCGTACGTGCTTTTGGAGGAGTACAACAACATCCAGGGTATGATTACGGTGGCCGACTTGTCTCGCCGTCGCATTCGCTCGGTGCAGAAGCTAGTGCGCGTGGGCAAGCAGGAGGCAGTGGTTACTCTGCGCGTAGACAAGGAGAAGGGGTACATCGACCTGTCGAAGCGCCAGGCGTCGCCCGAGGAGGTGCGCAAGTGTGCGGAAAAGTTTGAAAAGTCGAAGACGGTGCACTCGATTATAACCCATGTGGCCACGAAGATGAACATGGAGGCTGAGGACCTGTACAAGAGATTCGGATGGCCCTTGTACAGAAAGTACGGGCACGCCTACGATGCCTTCAAGATGGCGATCACCGAATACGACGAGGTTTTGGGCGAGTACAACTTGGAGCCAGAGCTCAAGAAGGAGCTGATGACTGGCATCACTCGCCGCTTGGCGCCCCAGAACTCCAAGCTCAGGGCTGACTTTGAGATTACTTGCTACAACTTTGTGGGCGTCGAGGCTATTCGCAAGGCCCTCAGGGCTGCCGAGGCCGTGTCGACCAAGGATACCGTGCTTCAGGTGCGTTTGATTGCGCCGCCAGAGTACGTTATCACGGCAACGTCCATCAACAAGGACCGGGACATCAAGCTCATGGAGGATGCGCTTGCTGCTGCTGACCGCGTGATCCGGGAGGAGGGCGGTCTG
>JANBTD010000006.1:0-34397 GCA_027578595.1 Coemansia sp. RSA 1836 | reverse complement strand
GAAATAAATCAACACCAGGTCCCCCGGACCATATAGAAACAAAAATAATATCCCATGCGAATATGCTATGAGGCCAAATTTCCTTGCTCTCTGATTGTCCATGCAAGGCTAGCGATCTCGCATGCATTGCAAGCCAAAGTAACCCTGCAGCGCGAATATCAACAAATGGCAAAAAAGCCAATTTTCAATGCGCCAGTGAGTGCACTACGGCTAATTGCAAGCAGTTCATTCCCCGAATCAAAACATCTGCTTGATAGGCTCGCCACTTGGATGCTTTTTCGTGCAGGAAAATATGCATGCGAAGAAAATAACACAGCACGCTGTTTCATCAAAGAATGCATTGCCTAGACATGGTCTTATGAGAGTGATTATATGAGCACTAGCAACGTGCCTTATTGTTTGTGGCCTATCGAATATGCGGCATTGCCCCATAGCAAGCGCCAGAAGGCAATGCACATTGTCGTTTCGACCAATGGAGGATGCCAGAGAAATGTCCCTCTCCCAAATATCCAGTGACAATCATACGAGCTGAAATTGATACTCTGTCTAGGCCAATGTGGCCCTTTAGTCTAGCCATTATCTAAACCCTATTTTGTATAAATATCGCCGAGGCGTCATGAATGAGCTGTAAGGTATTTTCTATTCCAACATACCAAACAAGACCATTTTGCCGATACGATATGCTGACAAGCACTGCATCTCTATATGTGTAGAGTGTCCGAGTGGGCGTCGGTCCAAGCAAACAGCCTTGTGTCCTTGGATATACCTTGCCAGCGAGACAAGCTCAATAGCTTCGCCAATCAATGCAAGATATCAGACTGTTGTAAATGGAGCCAGGTTTGTGGCCTCTGATTCGCTTATTAAAGAATTACAAACAATAGAAAAGAAGCAAGAGATTTTGCGTAAGGCGGCATTGAGAGGAGAATGGCTGAAGGGCTGAGCATGAATACTCGCTGGAGAAGGACATGGCTGGTGGACCAGAAACATCCAGATACTGGGGCGCGTGCGACCAATTATTAATCACATCCTAATCTGACAATCACCGCATTAAAATGTGCGGGTGACGCGTTCGTTGAGAAAAGCGGGCCAAGCGACTAGTGTTTCCATGAAATTTGCGCAAGACAGCTTTTCGCATTTCTCAAGTTTCCATCTATTGAATTTCTGTTACCGCATCAGACCAATCGAGAATGGCCAGAAGATACGATTCGCGCACAACTATTTTCTCGCCCGAGGGTACGTAAATCAGCTTTAGTCTGTAGATTGGTCAGCCCAAAGAGGCGAGAGCGCCTAAAAACTAAGGTCCAATTCATGTCGCTTCCAACTGGATTTAGGGCGTTTGTACCAGGTTGAATATGCTATGGAGGCCATCTCGCACGCGGGTACCGTTATTGGCGTTCTCAGCAAAGATGGCATTGTGCTGGCGGCGGAGCGCCAGGCAACGTCGAACCTTTTGGAGCAAAGCCTTGACAACGAAAAGATATACGAGATGAACAACAATGTGGTTGCTGGCGTTGCCGGCCATGCTGCTGATGCAAACATCCTAATTAACCAGTCGCGTGCTACAGCGCAGCGCTACTTGCTAAAGTACGACTCGCCCATGCCTGTCGAGCAGCTTGTGCGCAGACTGTGCGATCTAAAGCAAGGCTATACGCAGTACGGTGGCCTGCGCCCGTTTGGCGTGTCGTTTTTGTGCGCTGGATGGGACAGCACTTTTGGATTCCAGCTCTACCAGTCGGACCCCGCGGGCAACTACTCTAGCTGGAAGGCGGCGTGCATTGGCGAGAACTACAGCAACGCGCAAAGCATCCTTAAGCAGGAGTACAAGGACGAGGATAAGGAGGAGACTGGGCCTAATGCCCCCAAGATGGTCGGCGCGCAGATGACCATGGACGATGCGCTCAAGCTTACATGCCAGGTCCTCTCAAAGACAATCGACACCGCCAAGCTCTCGAGCAAGAAGTTGGAGTTTGCCACGATTACCCTAAAGGACGGAAAGCCGTACATCCACATCTACACGTCCGACGAGATTGACGAGGTGCTAAAGAAGTATGAGTCGGTCATCAAGCCCGCCGACAGCCAGTAGTTCGTATTGCAATCACATCACTTTATCCCATATGATTTAGTCGCTGTATTTGGAGCTCTGTATGGGCACGAGCTGAGGCCGCTGGCGCCGAGACCGCCCGACGCCTTAACTTGGGCTAATAACTAAAATAAAAAAGTAAACACTAAATAAATACTAGCCTGCCGCCACAACCACATTCTTTGACTGAAACCGCCGGAAATCTGCGACACCACCCCCTTTACGAGTGATGGTGTAGCCTTAGTTCGTGCCCATAAAGGGCTCCAGTGCAAGGGCTCCATTATCGTTTTGACCAATCGCAGCTCTGTCTCTGCCTATTTCGACTTACTATTAATATTTAAAACGGACTATACTTTAACGACATGAACAGCATCGCCGAGCAGCAGCGCCAGGCATACGAGGACATTGAGCGGCTCGAGCAGGCCATTGTTGATCTGATGCTGCAGGATCTGACAAAGCACCGGTACAAGCTAATCCGCGAGCAAAAGATAAGCGCGCTCTTGGACCAGATTCAGAGCCGCAGCCAGCTGCTCCAAGAAATAGAGAATGATGACTCTGGACTACGCCGCAAGGAATCTGCTGGTATCACCGACAACAAATTCGACGAGTTCTACTCGCAATTGGGCGATATCCGCGAGTACCACAGGCGCAACCCCGACACCTTGGTGTATCTGCCAGAAGTTGAGTACATAAAGTACAAAAACAACCCGGAGGAGTCCGAGGAGCGAGAGCGCGCGCTGCTGGCCAAAGTCGAAGCAGATGATGGCGACGCTGTTCCCGAGATCCCAGACGTGCAGACGTTTGTATGTGCTGAGGATGAGCACCGGCTGGACACCATGTTCTCGGGCGAAGAGCGGCTAGGTCGGTATGTGGACTTGCACGAACAGCATGAGCTCTATCTGAACCTCAAGGACTCTGGCCGTCCCTCGTATCTCGAGTACTTGGCTGAGCTGCGCCGTTTTGAGGCGTATCCGAGACGACATAAGCAGCAGGCGGAGTATGCGCGGTATTTGGCGAGCTTGCGAGAGTACTTTGAGGGCTTCTTTGAGCGTGCTATGCCGCTATTCGACGTATCAAAGGCCCGCGAGGAGGCTAGTGCCAAGTTCGCCTCTGAGTGGGCGGATCGCAAGGTTTCTGGGTGGGAGGCGGAGGCGGCGCCGGCAGTTGGGGACGCTCAGGCGGGGGACCTGTTTTGCGCGGCGTGTAATAAGCAATTCGAGAAGAACACGACGCTAGCTGCACACATGAATAGCCGCAAGCACCAAAAGGCAGTATTGCGAATGGCGGACGCTCCACCGGCTGAGAAGCAGGACGAGGCTGAGCGGCAAACAGCCCTGGACGAATGCATCGTGCGCTTGTATGTGCAGATCTTGGGAGACAAAATCCGGGATACCCGGGCTAACGTCCAGCGCAGACAGGCGCTGACTGAGGAGGAGCGGGATCAAGAGATTGACGAAGAAGAGCATGTGTTTGTCGATGACAAGGAGGATCGGGACGAGCAAATCTACAACCCACTGAACTTGCCGATGGGCTGGGATGGAAAGCCTATCCCTTACTGGCTGTACAAATTGCATGGGCTGGGAGTAAAGTTCTCGTGCGAAATCTGCGGGAACTCGGTGTACCGCGGGCGCAAGGCATATGAGAAGCACTTTCAAGAGGCTAGACATGCTACTAATATGCGTAGGCTGGGAATACCGAATACCCGGCAGTTCCATGGCGTGGCGGCTATCGGCGAGGCCCAGGCGCTGTGGGAGAGGGTGCAGAGAGAGAAGAAGCGGGAGGTGGTGAGCGCGGATACCGTCGAGGAGTACGAGGACAGCGAAGGCAATGTGTTTAACAAAAAGACGTACTTTGACTTGAAGCGCCAAGGCCTGATCTAGATTAGCAATACAACTTGATTACAGCGCCCATACACATTTATTTTTTATTTTGCTTTTTCTTTGGATGGACGTTGATCGGGGCGATAGGCCAGCTTGCGTAGTGGTGCTTAGCGTATTCGCACCTACCATTCATTCTCAGTTATAGTATACATATACATCCGCCAAATAAAAAAATGGGCGTGGAGCTGCTGCAAGATAACCTAGAGTTTACGCCAAAGTGCGAGTCAGCGCTAAAAGAGATATTTGAGCGCTACGACCAAGATAAGGACGGGGCATTGAACGAAAAGGAGCTCCAAGCGTTTGCGACATTCACTAATGGTTCACCCGTATGTACTCACTTACCTGCTATGTTTTTTTTTCTGGGCGATGACAAATACCTAGATCCGCTGTCCACTAAACTCAATGTGCCCCGTGTAGTTTACAGAGTCTGATCTCGCTGATATCCGCACCAACTTGGATTGCACCGAGGATGGCGCGCTTTTGAAGGGCGGGTTCTTGCAGCTGTACAGCCTGCAGACGAATGCGGGAGACGACGACGAGACATGGGCGGATCTCAAGAAGCACGGATACAACTCTGATCTGCAGCTTGTCAAGCGGCCCGAGGACAAGAAAGAGTAGCCATTTTTTTTTCTTCATTATTTTTATATTGGATGTGCAACGGGAGCGAAGGACACAGATTCATCGAGAATAAGAGCTAGTGTCTATTATAACCGCTGTCTAGAATTTGTTCTTTCTAAGCAAGCTACATTCCACAAAAGAAAAGAACCGGTGAGGATTCAGTCTCCAAGCACTTGGCATTGAGTCCTGGGCGGCAAGTAACTACTCGACATGGCAAATAACAAAAATACACCTCCCTAAAAGGAAGGCGATAATTATTTTTTGCCCTTAAGGAAAAAAGCCAGAGCTGATTTGGGGCACGACAGCGATCCTGCTTAAATCGCGGCTCCGTGTCCGCGGTACTCTGGGGTTTATATGGGATTATAAAGGTCCAGCATAGCATTAGTTGGGAAATAAGACTGATGTTGTTTTCTTTATAGGCGGCTGCTGTTTGCAGCGTCGGCGCTTCCGACGGCGCGCACTTGGCTGGCCAGGGCATGGGCCTTGATGCGCAGCTCGTCAAAGTAGATCTGCGAGTCCTGCGCAACGTGGCGGCGGCGAAGGTGGTCCGCGCGGCGGTGCTCCTCGGCCTCGACCATGCGCTGGAAGGTGTGCTGCAGGTGCCAGACAAAGGGGCGGATGGCGCGCGAGGCCTCGGTGGTGAGGCGCTCGGCGTGGTGGTGCACAAAGCCCTCGTCGTCGAGCATCAGCTCCAGACGCGCCGACAGCTTGCGGCGCACCGTGGCGTCCATGTCAGACACGACGTAAAACACCGAGCCCAGGCCGATAAGCATGGCCGAGGCTACGATCAGGCGGCGCGCCGTCTGCGGGCCCATGGTCGACGACAGGCGCAGCAGCGTCAGCGCGTTGCTGGCCATCGACTTTGACGCCAGCAGCGTCAGCGCCGTCGACACGGACGTCAGCGCGGCCCAGTTGTGCGCAATGTCAAGATCGACAAAGTCCGACACCTCCAGCTGCGCCGTGTCCAGCGCGTTGGAGATGCTGCCGACGGGCGCCAGCTGACTAGCCGACAGGCTGCCCGCCACGCTGACGTCGTCGTCGTCGTTCCAGGCCGCCGCCTCCTTGGCCTCGCCGTCGTCCAGCGCGCGGCGGTGGTCGTCGAGGCGGGCCAGGTCGGCGCGGGCGTGCTGGATGGTGAAGCACGCAAAGCGGTCGCACTCCGAGACCTCGTGCTCCAGGTGCCGCACCATGGCCAGCAGCACCGACTCGGCGTACGTCCACAGCGAGAGCAGGCCGGGGTATGCGACCTTCTCGGCGACGTCCTGCAGATGGCGCGTGGTGTTGGTCAGATGCGTGGCCGTGTGGCGGCGCACCTCGGCGCACCCGTCGTCCAGCGCCGCCTCGGCCCTGCGCGACGTGTCGGTGCGCTCCTGCAGCAGAGTCTCGTAGCGCGGCATGCTCTCGCGCAGCAGCGCGTTGATCTCCTGGATGCGCTTGGTGGCGGCTGCGACGTTCTCGGCCGCAAGGTACTGCACGTCGCCCAGCACGTTCATCGCATAGCGCTGCGCTGGCCCCAGCTTGGACTTGAAGCGCTGCTCCAGCGCAAATGACCGCAAGCTCTTCTCCATGCGCGAGAACGACTCTGCCGCGCTGGAGCCGGTGCGCTCGGCCGCCAGCTGCTCGTGCGCGCTGACAAAGTGCACCAGGTCGTTGCGCTCGGCGTACGTCAGCGGCGACAGGTCGCGGATCTGGTCGAGGATCATGCGCTCGCACCGGTCCTTGCGGCGGATGGCGTCAAAGCGGTTGACCACGATAAAAATGTGCGCCTTTTCGTTGCCAGCGCTCACCAAAAAGTCCTGCCCCGACAGCGTAAAGTGGTTCTCGGCGTTGACGACAAACACAACAACGTCGATTTCTTCCTGCCGCGCAAACAGCTGCGTGGTCTTGAGCGAGTCGCGGTTCAGTCCGGGAGAGTCGATCAGCGCCACATCGACCGACCCGTTGTGCAGTAGGCTGGCTCCGTCACTGCGCACGTCGCGCGTGTAGATCTTGAGCTGCTGGAACCCGTCGCTGTTTTCCATGACGACATCCTCAAGGTCCGGAAGCCCCACTGCCGAGTACGTCTGCGGGTCCTTCTGGTTGTACGCACTGATGTTGGGCACGCCGTGAATCTCCTCGACGTCGCCGTTGAGCGATGCATCTACCACCTCGCAAAACAGCATCGTGCACGGCTGCTGGTCGAATGGCAAAATGTCCCTGCGCAGCAGCGCATTGACGAGCGTGCTCTTGCCCGCGTTCAGGTCGCCAGTCACAAGGATCTTTGACGACTTGTCCGTCACTCGCGCAATCAGTTTGTCAATGTGCGCCTCGCACTGCTGCAACCGCTCATCAAACAGCCGCGCGATGCTTGACTCCTCCAGCGACCCAATCACGTCTGACTCGCCGTGGTACGACAGGCGCACGTCCAGCTTGAGCACGCTCAGGTCGTTGGCATCCAAAAGCCGCTCGTTGGCCTCTGTGTCTGACGGTGATGATAATGATGGAGATGGGACGTCCTCGGCTGTCATCGAGCGCCGCAGGGCTACTGGCCCCAAGTTGTCCGCCAGTGTCGAGTCCGAGTTCAGCAGCATCGAGTTGGAGCGACGCAGTCCACCAATGTTAGCGTTGGCGCTAGCTGCTGCTGCCTGGACAATCCGTGCCAGTGGGTAGTGCACCGGCCACTTTGTGCGATTGTACTCGCCAATTTCCTGAAGCAACGACTTCGTGCCCACCAGGTGTCTGTGGAGTCGCTGGCATTTATCAGCAAAAACCCGCTGCTGGATTTCCTGCTCATGTCTGCTCGCGTTCATCTTTAAAATAGTTGAAAAAAAATTCAAGTTGAATTAAATATAAGGTGCGGGAAAGCAAAAACTAAAGCAAAAAAAACCAAAGCAAAAAAGGAGAAAAATACTTTTTTTATCACACCATCATGATAAGCTTGTGCCACTTCCGTCGATCGGTGATTGGCAACCACAAAACAATGCTGCCGTACACGTGATTCTCGTGCACAATGCTGACTACGTAAACGCAAGGACCGCTGCCGCTGCTGTCGCTGCAATTTGCAATCTCGCATCAACTCCCAACTTTTTTCCTTTTGCATTTCGGTCGCGTCTCTATCCGCAAAGGGCATTCCCTCCATGGACGTTACACGCGACAACTTTGCCCATGCCCTGGCCGAATTCAGGCAGGCCATATCCGCCTGCGACTTTGCGGCCATAGACATGGAGATGACCGGCCTGTATGAGGATCGCGCGCACCAGCCCAGCCGCCTAGATTCCAAGAACGAGCGCTATACCAAGCTCCTGCAGAGCGTCGAGACCTTTGGCGTGATCCAGGTCGGGATCTGCCTGTTTAGCTGGGTCGAAAGTCAGCCCGATGCGCGCAGAGACACCAGCACTGGATACTACGAGGCGCGACCCTTCAACTTTAACGTATTTCCGTGTACCAGCGTCGGCGGCTTCCCCGTAGAAGCCCACTTTGCGTGCAAGAACACCGCATTTGAGTTTCTCGCCCGCAACTCCTTCAACTTTAACAAGTGGGTGTACCAGGGCGTACCATACCTCAACGCGGCTCAGGCAGACCGCATCCGGACAGATCGCGTTAGTCTGCTGACCAAGCGGCAGCCGCAGATGGAGGTCGACGAGCAGCACAAGCCGTTTGTGAAGAGCTTGGAGGCAGCGCTGCGCAAATTCATGAAAAGTAAGGGCGAAAGGCTCTTGCGCTATGAAACCGCCAACTCGTACCAGCGCAAGCTCGTCTATGACATCGTCGCAAGACACAACACTCTGGGCACGCGGAGCCGCAACGGGTGTATTGAGATCCTCAAGGGCACGCGCAAGGCCATGGCGAAGCACGTAGCGCAAAAGATCCACGCCCTCAATGCCTCCGTTAACGAGGCCCGGGGCTTTTGCCAGATCATCGACTTGCTTTCGGCTGCGCGCAAACCCGTTGTCGGCCACAACATGCTCCTCGACATCATGCACGCATACTCCAAATTCTACCAGCCACTGCCGGCCTCTCGCGCCGGGTTTGGCAAAGACTTGGCCCGGTTTCTGCCTATCCTCATTGACACAAAGTATATCATCGAATCGACTCCCGCTATCAAGGCCCGGTACCGTACGTCGAACCTCGATGAGATTGCGCCCATGCTCGAGCAAGAAACTGTGCGCAACCACACGCATGGGATGATCAGGAACCATCCACGGTTCACTCACGATGTCACACATACTATGCACGAAGCGGGGTTCGACGCGTATATGACTGGCGCGACGTTTATCCGGCTTTTGAATCTCGAGGGCGGGCTGGATCTGTCCGCGGCAGCTGTCAGCAGCGAGCTAGTCTTGTATCGCTACATCAATCGCCTGTATGTGGCTTTGGGCGATGAGCTCTATTGGAATCTAGCCGACGATGGCGCCAGGGAAACTCGCGCCTGTCTGGCTACCGATGGCCTTGATGCTGCTGACGATGGAACGGGAAGCACAGTTTCGTTGTCTGACAACGATGGCGACGACGACGACGACGGCTGTAGCTCTAGCGTCGGTGCTAGTGGCTACGACGACGACCTGACTCCCGAGCTTGATGCCCTGTGTCTCAGGCAGTAACTTTTTGGTGATTCCGTGGAGCTGGAGGAGACTGAAAAGAGCCCTTGGCCAATCGCAGTATGCCAAAGCGCCTGCCCTCCCACTCGCTCAATCGCTTTGCATGGCCCTTTTCTTTTGTTAGTGATTCAATTTACAATTCCATCCTTGTCTTTAGTTTTATTTTATTTTCGCCCTCCGCAAAAGTAATCTTTCCCAAGATGCAGCTGTGCTTGCTTGCAAGGCGCGCACTAAGCGCATTGCTGCTTATCTCCTCCATTCCGCTCGCACTGTGCGACAGCGACTACATTGAGACGAACACCCATCAGCTGCGCCAGTTCACTTTGGAGCCACCGTTCATTGACGAGGGGTTCCAGATGCGCAACTACGACTTTGGTGGCGATGCAATTATCGACACATCGCAATACATCCGCCTGACGCCCGACGCATCGTCTCGCGTCGGCTGGGTGTGGAGTAACTGGCCATTGCCGAACGATTACTGGAAGATTGAATTCGACTTCAAGGTCGGCGGTAAGGGCGGGTACTTGTACGGCGACGGAATGGGGTTCTTTGTGACCAAGGAGCGCGCGGATACGGGGCCCGTGCTGGGCAACCAGGACTACTTCCATGGGCTCGGCGTGCTGTTCGACACCTATGCCAATGGCAAGAACCAGTTCTCGCTGCCCTATGTCATGGGTATGCTGGGCGACGGCAAGACATCCTATGACGGCGCACACGACGGCGGCTTCAACCGGCTGGGCATGTGCGAGGCGTATTTCCGGAACCTGCACGACTACTCGCGTGCTTCGGTCACGTACTTGAAGGGCAAGTTTGTGCAGGTCCAGCTTCAGCTTCAGCCAAAGGACAAGTGGATTGACTGCTTTACTATCGCCAACGTGACGCTGCCCGAGGACTCGTTTTTGGGATTCACTGCGCTCACGGGCGAAGTCTCTGATAACCATGATCTGCTGGCGGTCCGTGCGGAAACGATGAGTGCCGAGGCGCTCAAGAACTATAATGCTATGCCGAATCTCCCAAAGAACATCGTCGGCAAGATGGCTGGCGGCTCGGTCTTTGGATTTATTTTCAAGGCTGTATTGCTCTCGGGCGTTTGTGCTGGGCTGTTTGTCGCTTATAAGAAATATTCTACTGACAGCGCCAGGCGCTTCTGATTCCCCTTGCAATAAATTCTTCTTTTTATTCTATCTTTTTTTTTGTTGGCTGAGAATGGTTAATTTGCTTGGCTACATTTCAATCCAGCCTGACTGGACGGTCGACGTCAGCAATGCTCTAAAAGATGCGGCAGGCAGTGCAGACTCGCAGGGCAAATTCTGGGTCTCTGGCTACAAGCTGGGCGAGGAGTCTATTCACGGGTACATTCAAGTCTCCAAGAGCGTTTCGGCGGATGGAGTGACGCTGGTGAGCTTGACTGCGACGGACGGTGCCGCTGGCATCTCGGCAGAGTACGTTGGTCCGCGCCAGCTCCACCTGTCCAGTGCCAACACGGGTGTTGCGTCACCGGTTCTGTACACAGCGCCGCGTAGCACTGTGTCATGCTCGCAGATAGTGCGCGGCACGGGCGTGCGCTCGTTTGACGTGAGCAGATATGGCGGGCTACTGGCAGCGGGCGGCGATGACGGAGTGCTGGACGTCTACGATACGCAGAATGGCAGGCACAGGGTCAGCCTGGAGGGTCATATTGGAGATATCACGAGCTGCACATTCTTTCCCTCGGGCCAGGTCGTCCTGACCGGCGCCTCTGACTTGCGCCTCCGAGTGTGGTCGGCCAGTGACGGCACTAACCCCGTCACGCTCGTTGGCCACACGGCGGCCATCACCGATACGGCCATCGTGGGCCGCGGCAAAAACGTTCTTTCGTCGGCTAAGGACGGCACGCTAAGGCTGTGGCACTGCGGGTCTGCCGTTATATTGCACACCTTTGCTCTATCCAATATGGCTGTCAACGCCATAGATCTCGTCAGCAGCAGCAGGCCAGGGCTGGAGGACGAGGATGTGGAAGACCAGCCGACAAACGAGTTTGAGACGGCGGGAAAAGTCGTGGCTGCAGCATGCGAGGACGGTTGCGCGTTGCTCGTCGACCTGCACACCAGAGAGACTATCGCCGTGTTTGCTTCTGAGCCCCCAGCTGCACCCGTTCGCGCCGTTGCCTACGATATTGCCAATGGACTGCTGTATGCCGGTCGCGCTGACGGAATAGTCGATGTGTGGGCCACGGGTGCACCAGAGGTCTCGGCATACTCCTTTAAGCGGAACAACTCGCCAATCTCAGCTCTGCGCTTGGTCCAGCGCGCTGAAGCCGGGCCTCCCCTGCTGTGCGTAGGCACTGAGGACGGACAGCTCTATCTGGTGGCTGTCGAGCTTGCTGGCGGCAAAGTCGCTACGGCCGAAGTCGTAGAGGAGATGGTCGCCTTTGACGTCGACCCTATTACCCAGATCCGCGCTGCTCCGTCCACGACTCCGGGCTCCAGCCGCCAAAGCATCTGGGCATCGGGTCGCACAGCAAAGGTCTATGAATTTTAATAACACTACTATAAGCTCGTTTAATACATTTTAAGGTCACAATTCAAGCAGGCTCTCAAAGTCTTGGTCGGTAAAGGCGTTGTTGGCAAAGGTTGCGCGCGAGATCATATCGCCGGCTGGCGTGTTCTCCAGTGGCCCGTCCAAGTCTGCAGTCAGGTCCTCTAGCTCTCGCTCAAACATCGCTACGTAGTCTGGGATCGCCTCAGACACATGTGGCTGTTGCACAGGCGGTTCTGGCTTGGCCCGCTTCCCCTCTGACGCATCGCTGTCAACGTCGTCCTCATCAACAACTATGCGACGCTTGCCCGCCAGTACCCGGACGCCAGCTTCTGGAGATTTGGCCTCTACAGCAGGTGATCTGGCTTCTGCGACAGGCGGTAGCATTGGTCGAGGTGCATCATCGCTAGCAATCGCTTCAGCTTGTCTGCGCCGCTTGCGCTCCATGATCTCTTGAAACGACAGAATCTTGGGCACTGGCGAGGCAATGACCGCGATATTGGCCACTGTGCCTAGCTGGGGACTGCTGGTCTTTGTGTCTCTGGGTGGCGGCACGACGTGCGACTTTGCCAGTATCTTGCTCTGTGCAACTCCGGCTTTTGCCTCGGGCACCGCCAGGGCTGGTACACTGGATGGCGGTTGGTTTGGCGGCGCAAGAGTACTGCTGGCAGTCTGGAGAGCAATGGTCGGGGTTTCAAGCTCGCCTGTGTGGTCATCCTCTTCGCTAAATTCTAGGTCATCTAGTGAAGCCATTGCTCTCAGTGGGCTATCGTTACTAGAAACATGGATATCCTCCTTTACTCGTTTCGAGACTGTTTGTGCTGGGATCTCTGGCGCTGGTGTCTCTGGCGCCAGAGTGGGCGTGGGCGCCAGATCGCGAGTCGAATATTGGAAAGGCAGAGCGGTTGGCACAACGCTAGCAGAAGGGGGGTTTATCTGCGGCGTTGCTACGTCTAAGTCGATTACGTCGACTGGCAGTATCGAGTCACAAACAGGCACAGCCTCTGACGCGGCATTTTCTAGCCGAGGCTGGGGCCAAGGTGCGAAAACGGGAGTATGCGTAGGGCCCGAAGCGCTAGGCATGGGAGCAAAGGTCGCTGATGGGATGAGCGATGTCGTTGACGCGCGAGGCCGTTGCGCTGCTCGCCGGTCCCTCGCCGATCGATCGGCAGACGCAGGAGCCTGCTCCGAGATGCCCAGAATGTCATAGATGGTTGGAATAGAGGAAGCGCCAGATGGGCTCGCTTGAGAATCAGGTCGTACCTGGTTTCGTATTTTTGGCTGAGCGGCAGGTCTCGCGGGTTGCCGGAGTGCTTGCTGAGCGGGAGGTTGTACTTGGCTTCGTACTGCTGGTTGAACAGCTGCTGCAAGGGGCTCGTCGCTGCCTTCCATATCAACGTCCATTCCCTGCGCGCTGTCGAGGGAAGCGACAACATGTGATGGCGGTGGCTGCTGCTGCTGCTGCGAAGGCCGGCTGGTAGCAAACGCACTGACGGCAAACGGTCTTTGTGGCCTCGCCACCATCGGTGCGGCTACACGCGGACGTCCGACTATCCTCTGCTGTCCAGCTTGCGGCCACGCTCCCGCTGCGCCAGGCATGTGTGGAGGCTTGCTGCTGGTAGCCGCCGCAGCTGTAGCCGGCGTCCACTCCATATTGGCATGCGGTCTGACCGTGGGCCTTGCAGCTTTGCTCGCTGGCGTCCACTCCATAGCCGCTGGTCTCTCGGGCCGCGCCGGGCGAGCAGGCCTGGGCACAAACACCTTTGCACTGATATTCAGTCCACCGCTTGGCTGTGTCGGTCGCGAGTGCATAAACTTGCAGCCGGCCCGTGTGCATGTCCCGCCATTCTCCTCATTCCGGCACGCCACCTCGCTGGGCGGCTTCGTCATGCGATTAGACGTCTCCGTGTGACGCTTCCCGCAGTCGGCTGCGGCACATTGTCCTGTCTGAGCGTAGTCCGAGCATACCTCTTCGGTACTGCGGGCTCCCTCGCTGTGTCGAAACGGGCATTGGTCGCCATTGCGGCACGAGCCGGTCAAAAAGAAATGGCAGTCAACCTTGCTCGAAGACATTTCGAGCGCGAATCTACAAAGAAAGGAATGAAGAAACGGCGACGGAAACAAGCAACGCACGAAAGAAAAGGCAATGCGTGAGATGCGGAGGGCATTCAGAGCCCCAAAAGTCCTTTGATCTTTGTGGCAAGTCGTCTTTCGGCAGTGCTTTTCCGACCGAAAAAATAGTGTCGCGCTGGATAGCTGGCGCAGCGAAGGCACAGCCAGCAAAACTTTTTATTCCAGGGGAGTGGAGGAGGGAGACAGCACGAGCGATAGCACGAGAGATAGCACAGTTCGGAGAGAAGAGGCGAGACTGGGCAGCATGAAAGCTAGCGAGTGCCAAGTAGCTCAAATCCGTAGTTCAGTGGCAACGAGTCCTGCGGAAGATCGCCCTACGCCAGCGCCTAGAGAGACAGTACGAGGAGCGCTGGCTGCCACGAAACGACGCACAGATTCGCAAGGAAGAGGCGTCACTAGTACGGCCGAGAAAGAGATGGGCGAACATGCGAGAGCCGCGCCCCCCAGACGTACAACGAGACGCGCAGATGCCAAAGTATCCTCAGGAAGCGGCAGGCTAGTATTTATTTAGTGTTTACTTTTTAGTTATTAGCCCAAATTAAGGCGTCGGGCGGTCTCGGCGCCAGCGGCACCAACAGATAAATGGATCCCTTGTCTCAGTCTCGTCTCTATAAATCTGTATATCATTTTTGTGTACTTGCTTTATTAACTGACATCGGCCGGCATAACCGCCGAACTGTGTATCCGCAGCACGTCGAGCTGTCCTAGGGGACTGCACTCGGCGCCATGGAGACTGGGCGGCGCAGCAGGACTAATGGTGCCTTTGTCAGGGATGATCACTCTTCGGGTTTAGCGCCTGCGATTGCGCAGCATGGATTCGTTCAGTTCCACTTCTTTTGGCTTGATTCGCGGCGCTTTACAGCGGCGGCGGTTCCCACTTACTCGTCGTTTTTCTCAGCGTCACGCATCGGCCGGTTCAGCGACAGACCCCCTCAGCGTCGCCGGACAACAACAACAATTTACTGTCTATCGTAACAGTTTCTTGGGTCGCCGTCCTCAGACAAAGCAACGGGTCAAGTCTTAAAAGAAGGGGCATACGAGATTGGGCCACCTTCCCAATTCGTCCTCCCCTTTGGAGCACTCGCAAGTGCTTTACTTGAAACCTTCGCTTGTCGCCTGGGCCACAAATCTGCGACACCATCTTTTTGGAGTGATTGGTGTAGCCTTAGTTCGTGCCCATACAGGGCTTCGATACGACGACTCAATCATTTCCGAGTTAGAGCAAAATCCATAAAAAAAATTCATGAAAAACATAATGCAGCTTAGTAAGAATTGCGCCGTTTCGCCCTGTCGGCACCAGTACTGGACAAAGCATGCAAAAGTACCTGAACACTGCGGATTATTTGTGCACTTGTTTTTCTCATTTGTGTGCTCTTTGTCACCCGCTGTACACCATCTCCAAAATAATAGAATTTAAAATGATAAATACCAAAGAGCTCGGATACATGCCTGTATTTGGCCGCCCAATTGATTCATTGCAAAATAGAAGATAAAATATTGGCCGGAAACTAGACGCATCATGAGAAAAGCTGGGCTTAGTCAATGTCCATCTGGCTGCCGCCAGCCCGTCTAGGCTTGCGCCAGGGACCACCCCGGTGCGAGGACGAAGGGCCCCGCGACGACTGGGGCTGCTGGCCATGCGCCTGGGCAGACGACTGGGGCTGATGAGCCTGCAGCTGAGCAGGCGACTTGGAAGACCCACGCACGAGCTGTACCGACAGGCGGCGCCCATCAGCCAGCGCGTTGTTTAGCTTGCCCGCCGCCTCTTCGGCAGCCTGCTTCGAAGCGTAGGTCACCTCAGCATGGCCCGACGCCTTGCCGGTGCGATCGTAGAGCAGCGTGCAGTTTTTGATAGCACCAAACTGCTTGAAGCACGTCATGACATCCTCAGGCGATGCCTCCGAGTCCAAGTTGGAGATAAACACGGTCGCTGGACCCGCCTCGCCCCTGATCGAGATCTTTACGTTGGGCTTGACCGCGGGCTTTGCCTTTTGCTGCTCCTCGATCCTCTTCTTTTCTGCCAGCCCGGCCAAACGTCCTCCAGACTCGGGCTTGGCCGCCTTTCCCACCCGCCCCGCCACCGTCTTACCACTCCCAACAGGCTTGCTGCCGCTGCCGCCGCCACCTGCCGCGCCCAGTCGAGCAGAGATGCCCGTGCGAGCGCTTGCAGCTGGCACTACGGCCTTGGCTGTATTTTTGGTACGCCTCTACCCGATGCAATAATACAAGTAAATGTGAAATGTCTTGGATTAGACAAGCGAAAGGCCGAATTGCTTGCACGAAAGCAGAGTACCAATATTGCTACTTACCGCTGGCTTTGCCGCGCCCGAGGTCGACAGCCGAGACGAAATGTCAGAGACATGCTTTGCGACTGCCACCTTCGCCCTTGACCTAGTCTTGGTCTTGGCTTGCGGCTGGGCCTGAGCTTTTGCCTGGGGCTTTGGCCTAACCTGCCTCTGATTGCGATTTTCCTTGATTATCTGGTCCAAGCTCTGGTCAAGACGCGTATTGAGGTCCATTTCAAGAGAGCGATAATGCGCAAAGTGCGAATGATATATAAGAAAGTGAAAAGGGAGCGTTGATACTGAGCAGACAAAATAAAATGAAATGAAATTCGCGAAACAAAGATTTACTTTGCGCAGGGAACGGAGAGCCCGATTTTATGCAAAGCCAGAGAGGAGCTCGGCTCAATGAGCGAGCGAGCCGGTTGCATTTCGGGGTCAGCGACTCGGTAGTCTTTGCAGAGAATTGGTGCAAAGATGCAAAAGCCTCCTTTTGGAAGTGCCCTTTTATAAACGATTACTTGCGTTGCCATGGAGCAGTCTCGGCTGCCAACAAGAACTGCTCTTTCCTTCGCTTGAACAAGCTGTCTACTACGTTTTCGCATATATTTACTTTTTATTCTTCTGCCTTTTTGTCTACCATCAGTCGAGATGCTTTTAGACCTCCCAGACCACGTTATTGCGCGCATCATCTCTCGAGATATCAGGACTAGCCATAGCCAAAGTGGACGGTTTAGCGGTCATGACAGGCAAGCTATGATAGGGCTAAACCTGTTCAAAACGCTCGCGCTATGTGACAAGCTGCGATGGCTAACCTTGCAAGCCTTTGCTAAGCAGGCATATATCCTGTGTAGTGCCGAATCTGGTAGAGCAAAATACACCCTAGAAGCGGGATTGCCACTACATGAGGTCATTGGCTACAACTACAACAAGTACGTTCAAACAGTGCTTTTGGATATATCCTACGAATATATCCTTAGTGGAGCAGCATTACGAATGCTAACTAATATCAGTCATTGTTATACAGAATTTGCAAATGCCAGAACGCTTATCGTGGATCTATCTATTGGAGATCGGTCCGATACGCCAGACAAGGCGACTTGTGCTGAAAACATGGATTCCCTTGTAAAGCTTCTGAATCGCATATTTCCAAATGCGCGCAACTGTCGAATAGAGTATAGGAACAGACGAGAAATTCTCTCAACAGTTAGGACGCTGCACGACTGCAATTTGATCAGTAAACTGCTTAATGGCAAGACGAGCATCAGCTATAATATACAAGATTCGAGCATCATAGTGAATTCCGTAGCAGCTGTCCCTAGTCTAGCAAGTCTTGTGATTCGTGGTGGCTGCAGTATTGACAAATTTGTAGAATTGGCTCGCAAGAGTTGCTTGACACTTGAGAGCTTGACTGTCGACTGCATATCGACTAGGCAGTTTAGCCATATAGTATGCAATGAGGACAATGTGGAAACCTGCTATCCGCGGTTGAAAAGGCTGGTTTATGAAAATATTCTTTCTGAACTGTTCCCAGTAACAGTGTCGCCAGACATACACCCATTCCCTGCTCTCGTTGATCTCACATACATCAATCACAATGTGCAGGATTATTGTCTGATGTTGATGGCAATGCATAAGCAACTGAACAGGCTGACCATGACCATTACCAGGCAAGCGGCTTTGGAGCTTTATCGCAGCAATATATTTGTAAAGAATGGCCTCCCGAAGGCTAAACATGTTGAATTGATTTTGAATTTAAATGAGACCGAGCTAAGCTTGGATCAGCTTGCTCTAATAAACGGGGATATTTTTCTGATGGTGCCACTTGCAGAGTCGCTAAGTATATCCTTGTGCAATCACTTGCCAATTCAAGAGATTTCAACCACTTTATTAGAATCACTAACTGTGGCGAATTTACGGTATCTAAACTTGGATGTTGTGACCATATCAATATCAGCACTTGTTCAAGTGCTTGCGCAAGTGCCCACATTACAGGCCATTAGAATCCAACCGCATTTAGATGACATTAACCCGGCCGGGGAATGTATGAAAGAAGTGTTTGCTGCAGATGCAGTAAAGGGATTTTGTCACTCTGATGTTCCCTTGGCGCCAAATTTAAAGTATGCACATTTACAAAGTTTTTTTTACACCAACAGAGCCAGCCTGGCGCACTACTGCTTCTTGATGGTTGCTGGCTGTCCCAAGTTGTTAAATATTGTGTGTCATACGAGTGATAAATCAATCGAACCATTTAGAGATGAGCTGCTTGAGAAACCGATGTACTACCCTTATAAAGACAAGATTAGCCAGGTATATTGGGACAGGTAACTCTTTGGCGTTACGCAAGGAAGATATCAAGTGTTTCCATGAGATCTAAATACCAAAAAGACAGAAAGTAGACTGGTTACCTGTAAATACCACAAGCACGCAACAACTATTACTTTCACGCCAACCATCTCTTGAAGCCGCACTTTGCCAGGGAACTTGAGTGATCTCTTGCTCAGCGGCAAACATGGACATGCCATATGCTAGAAAGAAATGTTGTCGGTAAAAGCGATGACGCATACATGGCAACGGGATGCTCCTCGCCCTAATCCGGCTGAGATTAAGCTTCGATTGTGCATAGTAGCATGTTTGTTGATGCACAATTAGCTGCGTTGTTGACAGAAAAACAATCGCGGGTTTCTGCGCTGTATTCTACTTTCCACACGACTAGATACCCCACACTTTTTCTTTCTTTCTATGGACAGCGAAGAAATCACTTTTATCATTTGCAGTATTGACAAACTCACGAATGAGAATCGCATGTTGCGGGCGCGCTTGGAGGCGGTAGAGCAAAATAGCTATGCTTCGTCGAATTGCCATTCCTCTCCAGAGCGCAATGTAATAACCAACGGGCTTGCGCGCAAAGGCGAAGACGACGCCGACGCCGATGCTGTTGAGTCGCTTACAACGAAGCGCCTAGACGAGATTGTACAAGGCGCCAGCGCTTCCAAGTCGACGTGGGCCGGGCTCCGCCAGGTGTATCCGCCTAGACAGTCGGGGTTTGCACCTCGCCACTCTAGCGCCGGCATACCTGCCTCTAAGATGAGCGATTCAGAGGCAGATGACGAGGCCTATAGCCAGGCGGCGACAATGGCAGCCTACGGAATGGAACTCTTACGCATTGCGCTTAGTACGCCGCAGATCAACAGGAGACTGACGAGGCAGACAAGTCGATTGCTCGCCACTCTTTGCGCTACGCTTGTCGTCACGCGCGACCAGCACAGAGACAAGGCTGACAAGGCTGACAAGGCTGACAAGGCTGCTGGAGAGATTGCCAATGGCTCCAAGCTTTCGCGGGATGCGGGTGCAGACTCGGAGTCAGCAAATATCTACCTCGCCAAGCGCTCACGAAGCATGGAACACTCTAGACACTCTCGTAAGGCGCCACATAGTGACAGCATCAGACAGCAGGTTTCTCCAACATTGCTTTGCGCTAGTAGCCGCAAGCATTCCGATTGCGGTTATGAATCGAGCTCGGAGCTAACAGATCTGAGCAGCGAGTTTTCGTGCCAGGAAAAGCGGCGACATTACAAACACGCAAAGCGGAGTGAACAAGGCGCCAGTGCAAATACCGCCATAGTCGCTACTCCGATATCACCAATAACGCCGGCTTCCGAACTGCAGCGCACTGACGACGCCATGGCAGAAAAGGATACGAGTGATGGTGACTATGATGCCTCAGCGAGTGATGCAGAGACAAACGGCGAGTCTGACCTAGTTCTTGGTCAGGGACAGGTGATGAGGCTGCATCGTCGGGTCGTTGTTCGGAATGCGCTCTTGAGTCGAGGTCTGCCTGAATTAGCTGCTACAGCGTTCTTTGATAGGTGGAGCACAGGCACTAACAAAGCTTATGACGGCGCGTGGACTATCTGGGTGGTTTGGTGTGAAAAGCAAGGCTTGGACCCACTGACAAGGTGTGAAACACATTTAGCAACTTGCATTTCAGAAGTCACAAAGTCGGCGAGTTCGGCAACTAGGGTGAGAATTGTGGCAAGATCGATTTGGTCTGTCGCCGATGGAACAGTACAAGTAGCAGACGTTGGAAAGTAGAATTGTATATCAATGTACATGTGTAGCCTTTTGCTGCTAGTGGTCAGCCCAGTACCAATTTTCATTTCTTTGCAATAAGATCTGGAATATATGACCGTTTTAATCTGAGCCAAAGTGGTACCGCCGATTAGACACCTGTAACCAGTAGTTTCGAAAGAGTTGTGCAACCCTTTTAAGCAATATTTTTTCATATTATCGCATAGCTGGCACAATACTTTATATACGATTTTTAGCAACAAAATTTGTGAAGAAATTCTGCGAATTAGCTCAAAAAGTGGGGGAACTTTACGCCCGGCTAGCTCAATGGATAGAGCATCTGACTTCTAATCAGAAGGTTGTGGGTTCGATCCCCACGTTGGGCTGTTTTGCTTCACTAGTATTTTTTTCTTCTTTTTCACTTCGAGAAAGTAGTTCGATTGAGATGCAAATCTGTAAACCGTGTGGTGGCGAGAATGGCAGCATATCTCAAGAAACAGATTGGAGCAAGCAGCAAGGTGAAGCGCTCAGCTGAAGCACCCTCCACTACTCCTCCATTGCTGTTTTGTGCTATTGCCTGATGTTTAGAAGCACTTTACCAGAACGGCACCACTTTATTTATTAGTATGCACTGTCAAAGTATAAAAACAAATACAAGCTATATTCGTTGTATTTCTTGACCTTTTCCTCGATAGAGCTTGTATAGTAAATCAAATTGCACTTGCTCATGTACTCACCACTAAGTTCATACATCAGTACTGTGAACTCGGGTGGGTTTTCATTAGCGTCAGAGTTTGTAGACGAGTACATCACGTAGACATCGCCTTTGTCTATAGCACTGATATTGTCATTACCCGTGTTATTTATGTCAACGATTAGAACACACATAGAAGCTTGCGACTGAATAGACCGTTTTATGACCCTCCCCAAATCCGGTTGTTTCGTATATATAATAACGTAGTCCTTATGTTGCTTGTACAAGTAGCAGTCATCATAGCTTTCATCGCTGCAGAGTAACTTCGGCATCATACAGGTGTATAGGGCAATGGTGCTTAAATTTTGTTAAAATTTCTAAATAAAGGACAAAAAAGAAAGTAGAGAGAACAACTGCCGTAAAGAGGCAGTTGCCCACTCTAAATTACTCAGAGCACCCTCCGCGGCATTATAAAACGCTAGCGAAAAAGCACCCTTTGCTCTGTACTAGCTGTGGACAGTTTCCTTTGAACAAAGCACCACTAAAGGCAAAGACTTGGTAAAAAAAAAAGCAGCAGCCGGCGCTGCACTCCCTCTTTTTTCCCTCCCACTTACTTCGCTCGAGCAGCGACATGTACAAAGTCCTCTTGTTCCACGTGTCCTCCAACATTTTTCAAAGACACTTGTCTGCCTTTGAGCAAAGACTTGCAGTCTTGCCAGCTGATCGGAAAAGGAGCATTTTCCTCCAAAGGCATCTTGTGAAAGCATCATCCTTTCCTAAGCAGCAATAGCTGTCGCGCTGGCCGAAACCCCATCCGCCATCCAAAAGCGCTCATGGATACAGCATTTCCTTCCTTTCCTTTACTGCCCTTGTCACATTATTGTTTCTCTCCTACTTCTATGTCACCTGTACCCACATTTCAAAGGCTTCCCAAGCACGTACTAGAGACCATTTGCAACTATGTGATGCGTGGGAATGCAAGTACTACAGGAAAGTGCAGTCGCCCGGACTTGTTATACTCGCTGTGCCTAGAGTGGACAGTGGTTGCGCTCGAGCACTGCTATAGCACAGTTGACCTGACGCTAGACAGCATTGCGACCGGAATATGCACCTCTCACACTTGCGCGGGAATGAGCGTGCAAATGAACAGGCTATGCCACATTACAAAGACCGTAAACATAACACTTAGTTTATATGACGTGGTCAGTGGAAAGGCCGCCCAAGCACTAGCGCAGTCCCCGTTTGCATCCTTGGTGTTTGAGACGGTCAGGAAAGTGCGCATCAACTTTACCAAAACACCTGCACTTGATTTACCATTACCTGCCTTTGACGTAAACACAGTGCCAAGTTTTTACAAGCAATTGATGCATACGTTTCCATATACTCATAAAGTGATTACATCAAATTATTTATTTGGTAAGCCCATTTTGACGGCAACAGAATGCAGGTTTGAGCAGGTTGTAGTGAATGTGCATAACAGATACAGAAATGCACTTACAGCCCTAAGCTGGGATGTGCGGGCTATGCAGGGCGCAGCAATTATTGTTCCAAATATCACATACTTGGCTATGCTTTGCACTGGCGATGTGGAGCATATACCACAGCTGGTACGCAACTGTGCAGATACTCTAGAGTTTCTACAGTTGCACAGCTACGCATACTCAAAGAGCAACAATATATTTGAATATGACAGCAATAGAGCAGTCGAGTACCATAGGCTAAAGGAAGTGGGGTTTGTAAATATAGCTAACGTGACACCTCCTGAGCAGTCTGATACAAGCCCAACAATTCTGCTTCCACATCTATCCAAGCTTTCAGTGATGGGTGATTATCCATTTAAGAATAATGTGCTTTTCCAAAGTGTCAGCAAAACATTAACAGTGGCAAATTTAGAAGCATCAGTCTCACTCTTAAGCGCACTCAACAGATTTAACGTATTCAGCGAGTCATGCTGCCCTAATGTCTCTCACATAAGCATCTACAATAGTGATTACATGTTTTCTAACGAAAGAAATGACGCATACTTTTCATTCGTAACCAGGGTCTCTCACCAGATACAATCGCTGGAATTCTCAGATGAGCGAATTGCCGACATATTTATGGACTATATTGACCGCAAGCCAATGCTTAGCAACATCCAGGAGTTGAATATAGGAGAGTTGGAGGTTTCAATCGATTCATTTTGCTTGCTTGTAAAGTGCATGCCACAAATGCGACAAGTGATTATTGAAGATATACGGATGCATGGGGAGCATAATATTCAAAGTGAGCAGTTTTTGCTAGATAAGGCGAGAAAGAGGCTGAATGGCGTCAAGAGCAATTTGCAGTTTTGCCAGATCACAGCGAGCATCTCCAACGACTCTGTTAAGGACGTGGCCGTATTTGGCATGATTTTATCGCTCGTTTGTCCGCGGTTTACGAGGCTAGCTGTATGCGGTAAGGTGCGCCGCAAGTACGCCTCGTATATTCGCGAGGCGATCACCAAGGAGCCATTTGCCAAATATGCCAATCGCCTTTGTCGACTTGCTATCGACGATCCAGAATCAGGACTTCAGATCAGCTAATCACGTATTCTCACACCAACTTTTTTTTTTTTTTTTTCGTAGTTTTTATTTTTTAGAGGTTGGTTTCTCTCTTTATTTCTTACTTCCAGACGTTACTGTTCATATATATATATAGTTAGAATTGGATAATGGCGGGCAATAAAAAGACGCCGACAGACTTTAAAGCCCGGGCAAAGGCTAAGGCCAGGGATGCGCCCAAGAAGAAGCGCCAGGGAATCAGTGCTCGCCGCGCACACAACCCAGCAGCCACAGCAGCAGCAGCCATAGTACCCACAGCAGAAGCAGCAGTAGAATCGGACGACGAGCCTATCGACGACGAGGACATGGAGTTTGTACGCGAGAACGCGAAGAGCCTGAGCTTCCTGAGCTCAGTCAACCCCGAAAAGCTAGCAAAGATCGACAAGGAAGCCAAGGCCAAGAAAATGAGGAGCAAAGATAAACCAAAGGTAGCAGCGCCCACCGAGCTGTCCGAGACGGAGGACGAGGCGGACAGCGACGAGGACGAGAACATGGGGATTGTTGCAGAGGATAGCGACTCGGATCTGGAGGTTTACAGCGAAGAAGACAACGTGTCCGAGACAGAGAGCATGGGCGAGGAGGACGAGGGCGAATACGCGTTCCGTAATAGCAAGTCGCGGCGAGTGCAAAAGCGCAAGGCCATGATGGACGGCGCCATGAGCTACGAGCAGGAGACGCGTGCGTTCGAGCAGACGGAGAAAAGGCCCAAGGTCTCCAACCGGCTTCCGATCAAAACCGCCGATGGCCGACTGGTAGTGTCCGACGAGTCCGAGCAAGACGAGCCTGGGTCTGTATCCGAATCCGATGAAGCCAAAGCCGAGGCTGAGGCCGAGTCTGACGACGCAGAGAGCGACAAAATGGACGTGTCAGACGAGGACGAGGACGAGGACGAAGATGAGGCAGAGGCTGGCTCGAGTGCCGGCGCAAAACCCACGGCGCCAAGGCGCGCTGCGGCTGACGACGGCACCACGGACTATAGCGCAGCGCCGGACCGCGAGCAAATGGCGCGAAAGGAGTACATTGTAGTGCAGCAGAACCGGCTGGCGGGACTGGCGGACATGATCATGCAGAATCCGGAGCGCGGGGCCAAGGCGTACAAGCTGCTGCACCAGATCAGCGACGACCCCGACGCGCGCGTCAAGCGGCTGGGGCTGCTGACGCAGCTGGGCGTGTACTGCGACGTGCTGCCGGACTACCGCATCCGCGAGCTGACGGAGAAGGAGAAGCAGATGAAGGTGACCAAGGACGTGCGGCAGCAGCGCATGCACGAGGAGGCGCTGGTCAGCAACTACGGCGCGTACTTGCGGCAGCTGTTTGCGGCGGCCAAGGCGGGCATGAAGATTTTTGGCAGCGCCGACGCCGACGTCGAGACCGGCGCGGTGGCGGCGCGGGCGCTGGGCGAGCTGGTCAACGCGCACCCGCACTTCAACTTCCGCAAGGACATCCTGGCGGCGCTGGTGGACATTTACGTGCAGCCGGCGTCGCGCATTGCCATGGCGGCGTTCGCGCCGATGGCGCAGACGGCGCGGCTGGCGGTGCTGCGGCTGTTCCGCGACGACGCGTCGGGCGAGTACTCGCAGAACGCCGTGCTGCTGGCGTCCAAGCGCATCAAGCGGCTGTCGTACCGCGTCGACGCCAGCGCGCTGCGGCCATGGCTGCACCTGCGGCTGCGCGACGAGCTGCGCTCCAACCCCGACGACCGCAAGCGCCAGGAGCTGGACCAGCAGCAGCGCGACCAGAAGCGCGAGCAGCGCAAGCTGCTGCGCCGCAAGAAGGGCAGCGCCGCCGTCAAGGAGGCCAAGCGCGCGCTGCACGAGTCCAAGAAGCAGGCCAAGGCGCGCAAGGTGCAGCAGGACGTCGCAAAGACCATGCGCGAGGCCGAGGCCGAGGTGACGCGCGACGAGCGCGAGCGGTGGTTCGGCGAGACGCTGAAGCACGTGTTCATCACGTACTTCCGCATCCTCAAGCAGCGGGACAACATCGGCGGCCTGCTGCCGGCCGTGCTGGAGGGCCTGGCCAAGTACGCGCATCTGATCAGCGTCGAGTTCTTTGTTGATCTGTTCCACCTGCTGCGCAAGATCATGCGCGGCCAGCACGGCGTCGGCGTCGGCGCGGCCGACGAGAAGGAGGAAGACGATGCTGCCGCCGCCGCCGGCGACTTGGTCTCGGCGCGCGTCGGCCTGCGCACGTCGCTGCTGTGCGTGCTGACGGCGCTGCACATCCTGACGGGCCAGGGCGAGGCGCTGAACCTGGACATCAAGGACTTTTTCCACCAGATGTACGCGCTGCTCCCGCCGCTGGC
The DNA here is from genome assembly GCA_027578595.1 of Coemansia sp. RSA 1836. Classification (NCBI taxonomy): domain Eukaryota; kingdom Fungi; phylum Kickxellomycota; class Kickxellomycetes; order Kickxellales; family Kickxellaceae; genus Coemansia; species Coemansia sp. RSA 1836. The sequence goes on along the minus strand of JANBTD010000006.1, from coordinate 8,661 downwards.
CGCCAACCCGCGCATCGAGGCGACGCGCATGTCGGCGCTCTCCGACGGCACGCGCTACACCGTGTACCTGACGCCGGCCGACGTGGCGACGCGCACCGCCCAGCTGCGCGCCGCAAAGACCGGCGCTGCGGCGGGGCTCGAGAGCGCGCAGCTCGACGAGGCCGTATGGGAGGAGACCGTGCGCAGCGAGGCCGATCTGCTGTTCGAGTGCCTGGAGCTGATGTTTCTGGGCCGCTCCAAGGTCTCGTCCATCACGCGCGTCGCCGCCTTTAGCAAGCGTCTGGCTGCCGCCGCGCTCTACTGGCCGCCCCGCACCGCCGTCAGGGCCGTCGAGCTTATCCACCGCCTGCTGCTAAAGTACCCTGGCTTGGACCGCATGCTGTCCTCCGAGGAGCAGGCCGGCTGCGGCCTGTACCTGCGCGACCTGGACGATCCCGACATGTGTAATCCCTTCGCCACATGCCTGTTTGAGCTGCACTGGCTCCAGATCCACCACCACGCCAGCGTCCAGGCAGCCACCTCTCGCCTGCTGGACTTTGCTCGCGCAGAAGAAAAGAAGCATCGCATGTAGTACCTGAGCTCACAAGCAGCAAAAGATATTAACCAATAATTAAAAATGTGCTTGGCCCTTCCTTCTCCTCCCCCATCCCTCATCACTGGCGAATAGCAAGCCTACGCTGGCTGGAAAGTGAAAGGCGCCCCTTTTTAGCAGCCCCAAGTCTCTTTTTGTCTCTTTTTCTTTTAGCTAGTCAACCATTTTCTTATTGTTGCGAGTTTGCTCAATTTCGTACTTAAAAATCATACTCACTACCCACTCCCCCCCTTGTACGGCGCCATTGGGTAGTCGCCGCAACTCCCTTCCGCATACTTTTTTCGAAAAAGATTTCGTTTCAGGGAATTGGTGTCGCGTCTCTTTTTTTTCTTTTTCATTTCGATTTTCAATTTTTGCACCTCCCGATTTCGCACCTTTTGTACATTATTTCCTTCTTCACATTCCTTTTTTCGATTGGCATACTTGCTGATAGTTCCCACTCGCGACGCACATTTTGGTACATACTATTCGCCACGCGGAGCCCGCATATATACACTACAAGGTACTGTCGTAAATTCAATCGAGTGGGAACTTTAATGGGGGAGAGGGGGGGGGGGAAATTGATGCCTGCACTTGTTAATTCAACCTGTTATTTATCTTTCTTTCTTTTAATGCGATATAGACAATGTCGACTAGTGTGGCCAGCGGGAATTCGCTAAAACCTCACAACAGCAGGAAAGACTCTGTGGCCCACATGCCTGCTTCGCGATCTATATCTCCCGACATTGATGATCTGGACTCGGTTATCGATCTAGAGGACGAGCTGCAGCAGGAGCTAGAGAACGAAATGAGCGCTTCCTACGACAACTTGTTTGGCGACGATGACGACGATGACGATGAAGGTGACTCGAGATCTGCCACAGGCCGCAGCGCTACGGCTGAGCTTGCAACCGTGGATCACAGCGATGGCGACGGCGAGCCGAGTAATAGCGGCATCAGCGATAATGAGAGCGAGGCAAATGCCATGAGCGATAATGACGACGATGACGACGACGACGATGATGATGAAGTCGACGCCGATCTATTTGGCGATGGCAGTGCCCTGGATAGCGACGACGACGACGACGATATTGATCTCAATTTCGAAGATCCGCCCGCTAGCACTGCGCCAAAGTCGGCCATTCTGGCGAGTGTCGACGAGGAGGATTCTGCCTCTGACGACGAATTCGAGACTGTCAATGTCGACGCAGCGAAGTCTCTTGCCGAGTCTGGCGCTCCAACCGTACCCGAAGTAGGTCAGCAGCAGCAGCAGCAGCGCGCTCGGAATCATGTGCATGTGGGCGACTGCCACTTTCTGGAGCGATTCAAGGACGAGGAGCCCTCGATGGTTCTGCACATGTTTGACTCGCACTTTCGCTTTGAGGGCCAAGAGGGCGTGTTTCTCTACAACGGAACTATGCGCTTCTTTTTCGACGCGCTGAACGAGGGCAAGATCCCCGTTGATCTGGTCGATGTTTTGGCTCAGCTCAGCTGCCGGTACTACGAGGGATGTCTTATCGTCGAGGTTCGCGACTATCGCCGCCCGGCCCAAGAGACAAAGACAACAAAGCACCACACTAGTGAGCTGCTTACCTGGTCAGCCTTTGGCAGCAATGCATATGGATATCGATTGCAGACGCCAGCAGACGACTCCTCGCCCAGTACTCGCCCTTCACATATAATCCCCGAGCCTGGGTCTGCCGCCAGCGGAATGCTGGCAAATGGCTCGCTAGGCGGTAGCAGCAACAGCAATGTCGGCGCAAAGATCTTCAAAAAGGTCTTGCGGCCGACATCAGAGACTCTCAGCCTCGACTTGCTTGTGGCGTGCGATCAGGCTCGGACCAAGCTGTCGCAGACCGATATGCTGGAGATAGAGGGGATGCTGCTACTCGCCGTCGAGGAGCCACTGGATCTTGACCCCGACTTTCAGGTCAGCCGCGTTGCCAATGCCACCCGGTACATCGAGTACGGCCACCTGCTGCCGCGCAAGCGGCGCAAGTTCAACTCGGCAGAGATCGAAGCCGAGCAGGCCGAGCGCGAGGAGAAGCTCAAGCTGATGACCCTGATGGACGATCGTGCGAGCCGCAGCGACTTTATCCCCAACTTTAGCCGTGTTGCGCAGATCGGCGACTGGCGGCACAAAAAGTACGTTAGCGATGCCGAGGTCTACCCGGCAGCGCTGCCGCCTGCGCCTCCGCCGCCGCCAGGCAAAAAGGCCACGGCAAAGCGTAACCGCAGCCAAATGTCTCTGTTCGCCGATGGCCGTAGAGTCATCCGCACGCTGCGCTTTGTGCAGACCATTAACGGCCGCTCGACGCACACGGTGTTTCACGTTTTGGAGCTGCCCGATAACGGCGGCTTGCAGGGAATCATGCGCTGGGGCACGCTGCCCGACACGTCGATCAACGGCGGGTCAAAGGTGTTTTCATTCCCCGATGAGGAGATCATGCGCATGCATATTGACAACTTCAAGTTGCTGCTGTGCATCGAGAGCAACCGCCTTATCTACGACTCCGCCTATCCCAACGGCGTGCCTACCGCGGGACCGCCGCCCTCGCTGTCAACGCCGGCCATCTCGCCGCGCGCGTCCTCAAATACAGTGCCCACTACCGCAATAAACAGCGCCGTGGGCGCTGGCTCGTCGGTGGCTGGGTCGGCGACGGCCGTTCCCTCGCCTACTATCGCCTCGTCGTCGGTCGCGCCCTCTCCGGATATTGCGGCCAAGGCCTCCCCTACGCCCAAAGCAAAGGCGTCAGTGGCTAAAAAGGGATCGCGCAGAAATTCGCCCCAGCCCAAGCAGAAAAAGGCTGCTACCGCAAGCTCCCGGCCGAGCGCCGAGCCAGAGGCTGATGCCACGACGCCGAAAGGCAGCAAGGCGACGACGCCAAAGACCAAGGCGCCCGGTAAGGCTGCTGCCGATGCTAGTAAGCGGTCTGCAAAGGAGGATTCGCCGGCAAGCGTCACTTCCGCCGATAGCGCTGCTGCCCTGACTGAAGCTGTTTCGCCCGAGGATGCCGAGGAAGAGGGCGCTTCTGCTGGCGTAGCGCCAGTACCGACAAAGGCCAAAAAGTCGATGTCCAAGGCATCCCTGACGTCGTCGTCGCAGGCAACCATGGCCGTCGCTGAAAGCGAGATCGAGGCCGCCGCTACTGCTGCAAAGGCGCCAGCCAAGAAGAAGGGTGCAAAGGCGGCGCCCAAAGCTCCGGCTGCGCCAAAGGAGAAGAAGCCGCGAGCAAAGTCCAAGGCCAAGAGTGCCAGCGTTGCGCCGCCGTCCGAGGCAGAAGTGCTGGCTGCTTCTGCTCTGTCAGCCACGGAGGGCGCCGACGGTGTGGTCAAGACGCCATCGTTTGCCGGCGACGACGACGTGCCACTGGTGCAGAACCCCGGCAGCGCGGCTTCTGCGCGCATGTCTGGCGACGAGGCGTCGGCTGCGAATCCCGCCTCGAATTTGCTTTTGTCACCCTCGCCCGTGGCCGCATCGTTCCCTGGGATTGGCCACCCGGCTGCCACCATGCCTCAGGCTCAGCTTATGGCTCAAGTCCAGGCCCAGGCCATGGCTCAGTTTAGCGCGCAAATGGCTAGCATGGCGCAGGCTAACCCCGGCCGACCGCCGTTTGAAATCCCCAAGCACATCACGAAGGAGTACTTGCAGGCTCACCCCGAGTACCTGGCCATTCTCCGGAAGCACATGAGCCAGGTCATGATACAAAAGCAGATGCTGATGCAGCAGCAGCAGCAGCAGCAGCAGCAACAGCAACAGCAGCAGGGAGTGCCGAGTATGAATGGCCCGTCGGCTGGACCGATGGGGTCGCCCCAAATGCGCCCGAGCGTCGCGCACCCGGGCATGGCCGCCATGGCACACATGTCGCAAGCCATGCAGAACGGCCCCGCTATTGCTGGCAATTCGATTCCGCCCGGTGCCAGCCCTAGCATGGCGGCCGCTCGCGCTCCGACTCCGGGATCGTCGGGCCCCGTGCCTCATGTCAACCCAGCGCTGGGCAGTCCAGCTATGCGGCCTGCGCTTGGCCCCGGCGCGCCCAACAACATGTCCGCGATTCAGCAGCAGCAACTACAGCAACAACAACTACAGCAGCAGCTCCAGCCCACCAAGGAAGAGATGGCTACTATACACCAGTACTGCCGCTTGATGGGGCTGCAGATTCAGAGCCTGCAAGACCCTCGACTCCCGATCCTCATTGCAAAGGCCAAGACGGGCGAACTCCGGAACTTGCTCATGGCGAACTTGCAGGCCCTTACCGCTCAGCGCCAGCAGCAAATGGCCGCTGCCGGCGCAAATCTCCAGATCAGGCCGGGCGGTGTTGGCGCCACCCCAGTGGGCATGCAACAGCCGCCGCCACCGGCTCACGGAGGTGTGCCTAATCAAAACTCGCCAGCGCCAGCCAATTCGCTTCCAGCGAGCGCAGCAGCGGCGACTCAGGCGATGGGGATGGGCCAGCCAGCCGGCGCTGGCCTGCCGCAGACGGCGCGGCCTATGCAGATCCCTAGAGATCCGGCCAACCCCCAAGACCGAGCGATTTTGCTCGAGATGTTGCAACGGCAGCGCGAGGCACAGCTTAATGGCGGTGTAGCTGGCGCTCAGGTGCAAGTACCGGGTATGCCCAACCAGCAGCAACAACAGCCATCGGCCTTGGCGGCGGCAATGGCGGCAGCGGCGCTACAGCAGCGCCAGCAGCAGCAGCAGCTTGGCATGGCGGTGGCAGCAGCGGCGGGTAGTGGCGGCAGTGTGGCTATGGCCAGCCCGGCTGGCAGCGTGTCGGCGATGCAAACACCAATGGCCCGTCCTATGCAGCCTCCAGGTGCTGCGGTAGCTCTGCAGTCGCGGCCATCGGCGCCTGTGATGGGCAGTCCGGCCAATGCGCCAGCCAATGCGCCACAGGTCATGTCTGCTGGTCAGCGGCAAATACTCCAGCAAGCCGCTCTGGCAAGCATGACTCCCCAGCAACAGCAAGAGCTAATGCAGCGAATGCAGCAGGCTCGGCAGCAGGCGGCTATGGCGCCTCAGCAACAACAGCAACAGCAACCACAGGCGAACGTGGCGATGATCCTACAGCAGCTCTCGTCGGGTCAGCTCAACCCCGCAGTACTGCCGCCTCAGGTCATCGGCTTTCTGCTGCAGCACCCGCAGGCTCAGTTGGCTCCTGAGCAGCGCCTGACCTTGCAGCGTATTCTGAATATCCACCTTCAGCAGTCGCAGAGCAACGCTGCTTCGGCTGGCCCAATTCGACCCGGGCCTGCACAGTAAAATTCGCCATCATCCACCTCCCCCCACCGCACTCTCGACATCTCAACTCGCGCCTCCCCCCTCCCCAGCCATACTACTATGTTTGCACATATATAGCCTACTTCATCACTTTCTCCCCCCCCTCTTTTCTACCCTTGCTCGTCTCCCGAGTCTGAGCAGAGCCAGCCTATACTTATTAGCTCTTTATTTACATATTGTACAACATGCGTCCTTTTTTTGCACGTACAGGAGGAGGGGGGTTGTCTAAACGTAGAAATCAAGAAAGGAATTCTCGGCAGGTTTCGTCAGTTGGCATTGTTCTACTCAACCACGAGCTTTGTTTTCCTGCGGATGACATCCAGCGAGGCATAGCGCATGCGCTCTATTTATAAAAAGACCTGGTACGTTCCTGGCATTGCTCTCGCCATCTTGCTCTCTTATTTATTTGCTTTCTTGTTCTCTAGTTTTGCATAATACATATTTTCTTACCTTATTTGTTCGACAATGGCGACTACGCTTCTGACGGCGGCTTTCCTTGTCTTGCTTCTGGGGCCCCAGGCCTTGGCTCGTCGCCAGAGCTTGGGCAAGCTTCCGCGGTTTCAGCACTCGATGGAGATATTCGGCGGCCATTTATGCGTGTTTGGCGGGAAAAGCACAACTACTGGCGTCAGCCTGTCCGATTTTTTGTTAGACTACCGATGCGTAGACGTTACAAAGTCCATCGACCAAGCTAATCCGCAGTGGAGACGCCAAAGCTCGGCCTCGCGCTTTGCCATGCCTCCGCTCGCTCAGCAGTCCTCAGTATACGACCGAGAAAACCACATCATCGTGCCATACGGCGGACAGACGCCCGATACCTTTTCAAAGGCCAACCACCTGGCAGTGTATTGCACGCAGTTTGAAGCCTGGGGGGCGTCAAACATCGTCGACATTGACCCGCGTCGGTACTTGCACACCGCCGTGTTGCAGCAAGTCTCTGGCGACATGATTATTTTTGGCGGAGCCAGCGATGAAACGACAAACCATCAGGACAGCAGTCGCTGGCTCAACGTCAACCGCATGGTGCTCGACAAGCCAAAGCACGCCGCACATGCCGCTGCACTGGGCGTTAGAGGCGAGGGCGAGATTGCTGTAGGCACCATTATCACCGACTATGGCGATGACACGCCCGATGCGATAAACAAACTGGTTCAGCACTCGAGCGTACTGGTAAACGACACGCAAATGGTAGTGCTTGGCGGCAACATCTATGATAGCAAGGAAAACAAGGCGGTGAACTTGCTCTTTGACTTGGTGCACATCTATGATGTGGATCGCATGGAATGGTCGACGAGAAACTGCTCTGGCGACGTTCCGCCGGCTCGTTCGGCCTTTACTGCCTCGTTGCGCGGTAGCTCGATATACATTTACGGTGGCGTCAACGTCACTGGCTGGTCGCAGTTATTTGGCGATCTGTACGCGTTGGATACCAATACTTGGAGGTGGTCCAAGCTACCCACGCCAAACGCACCGGCTCCTCGCTACGCGCACCAGATGAAGACGCTTGGCCACTACTTGATCATAACTAATGGCTACATCAACACGGGCAAGGACACGTACTCGGGCGACGAGGACATTTATTTCTACGACTTGAACAAGCAGGCATTTGTCAGAAGCTACTCGCCCAGCGGCATTTCAAAGAATGAGCTCGACACACAGTGGATTGTCAAGGCGTCACACAAAACGAAGGGCATCCTCTCTATATGCTACATCCTGACTATAGTTGTCGTCTTGTTTGCCATCTATTACTTGGGAAGCGAGTGCCGCAAGTCTCGATTCGCAAGCTCGGCTGCCAGGCCGCGCGATAGGAGAGGATCGGCTCGAGAGAACATCCGCACGATGGTTGGGACCTATACCGAGAACTTGCGCGGGTCCACATATTTTTTCGAGTCTAAGCGCGTCGATGATCAGCATCGCGCCTCGCACGACACGGATAAAGTCACGCTGTTCTTACCAACCGGCGTCAGTCGCAAATATTTTGCCAAGGGCACTGTTACGGATAGCACGCCGTCAGGATCCAGGGCTGCTGATGGCGTTAGCCGCGGGCGCTCCCAGTCTGTCTCGGAGGGAACTTCTACGGTTATAGATAGCGAGATCACTCCCCCAGAGCGGCGTCGCAGCAACCACGCTTTGCCTGAGAATATGCGTCACACACGAGTCATCGACAGCACGGCCAACGACACACCGTATGTAAGTCGCAAGCTCACGCTTTCGGCGCACATACCGGCCTATCGCGCGCGTAGAGGAAGCGAGGGCCCCACGGTCCGCTTCTCAGAGTATACTAGCGATGATGTCATCAATGTCTCGGACCACGAGGATGCGGGCTACGATAGCCCGACTCCTAGCAGCGTCAGCCTGGACCGCCAATTGGAATTGTCAGTTATTGCTGAGCGAGGGGAAGACAATGTCGAGAATGGCGGCGATAACGATGACAGCGGTGCCGGGCTTCGGGTGATTAACTATGAGCAATGACTTACTCTTTATTAGTAGCCGAATCAGCGTTAGTACTAACTAGTTTTAAAACCAAAAGTAATTTTCACTACAAATAGCCTACTATAGCGCACCATCAATGGACATTGTGGCATTGCGTCGGGTACTTTTGACTTATTAATCAATACTACAGTTGTGCTAGCCACTGAAATATCCAAAAGTAGTTGAGCTCCAGTATTGCCTGCTAACTTTTGCATACCTTTACACCTTTTAGAGAGCCGGGCCCGCGTCCATCCCTTTGAACCACTCGGCCATCCAAGCCATCCCTGGAGCTACTAGCTCGACCTGTTCGTTTGTTGTCACGCCCAACCTATCAGAT
>JANBTD010000005.1:0-43678 GCA_027578595.1 Coemansia sp. RSA 1836 | reverse complement strand
AACACAAAAAGCAAGGAATATAAAAAAGGGAGCACGCTCGCTGCCAAGGGACGGCACACTTGTCGCCATGGCAGCGGTTCTTGGCATATATTCCCCACTTGGGCGTTGCACTGCATGCCACAGGAGGCACTTACGCGACCAGGGCAGAGGCGGTGTTGGCGTTGCTACAGTTTGGCAAAAAAGGCAGGACACGCAAAGAGGCGGAGCATGGGATAGTTAGCGACAAAAATGCATCTGACGACTATCGCCAAGCAAGGCAACGCACACCGCCAGCACAGCTCAGAGAAGGAAATGTTTTTCCCATTCTCTTGGCTTGCTAGCGGCGCTCTCCAGGCGCGTCTGCACAAAGTAGAACTGTGCAGACATCATGGCGCCTGTTGAAGCGGAGAGGACAGGAAAGGCACGATACGCATCCTTCTCTTTTTGCAAAAAGAAAAAGAAGAAGGTATCGTCCCTTTTCCACAGCCCGTTTGCCAAACCTGTAACAATGTCCAACAAAACAAAACAAAATACAGCACAGCAATGCAAAAAGAGCGAGGAGGCGACACTTACTAGTCCCAGCTGGGGGGGAGCTGGCCGCTGGTCTTGTAGTAGCGGGCCAGACGGCGGATACGCGACTCGATGAGAATGAGGCGGTACTTGGCGTCGTGGTCCTTGCGGTTGCGCTCGAGGTGCTTGCGGACAGACACAGCCTTCTTGATCAGGGAGTACAGGTCCTCGGGGATCTCGGGCGCCAGGCCGTTGGCACGCAGGATGCGCACAACCTTGGTGCCGGTGATGGAGCTGACCAGGGGGACGCCCTGCGAGTCACGCAGGATAACGCCAATCTGCGAGGGAGCCATGCCCTTGCGAGCGAGCTTGCAGATCTGGTCGCAGACGTCCTCGGGCGTGGCCTTGACCCACGACGCGGGAGTGCGGCGGTAGGGGATAGCGGACTTGCTAATGCCCTTTCCGGAAGTGTACATGCGACCCATTTTGACAAGAGGTGTTCGATTCGATAATGTGCTAAAGCAGCAAAAGTATTTAAACTAAAAAAGCGAATGAAGTGAAGAAGGAATCTCATTTCGCCAATCCGCCGCTCTTCGCACTCAAGTACGCGAGGCTCCAGGGGCTAGTGAAAAAATTTTCACGGCCGAGTCGCCTGGTCTGTGATGGCTCGACTCTGCGAGCCGGCTCTTACTTTCGTGAAGGGCGCGGATTACCCCAGGCCAAAACAAATCATGCACAAGGGATTTGTTGACGTTGTCAGTCTCTTTGTCAACAAACGTGTATTAATTTCATTTTATTATTATTTTTTCAATGACTTCAGCCAAGGGCGCATATATGCCGCCTAGCCAGGGCGGGCTGCATGCCCACGACGGTGGAGGGTATGCTGGCCGTCCCCACCACCATTACCCGCAGCAGCAGCAACAGCAGCAACGCAAGGCCAAGCCATTCAGCGCGTTTGATGCGCAGGCTAGAGAAGGCGTAGCAGAGATTATAGCAGCTGGCGGCCGCAGCAAAGCAAATGGCCCATTCGACCCCGATGACAGCGATGAAGAAGACAGTGGTGCTGGGATAGACAGCGACGACCCAACCAACACGGCAATGTTCCTCGACGACAGCGAAGAAAAGGAGCTACGTGGCGTGCTGCCGGGCACTCCCCAGGCATATAGAAGGCTGGGACAGGTCACAGCAAAGTCAATCTCGCGGCAGAAGGACAGCCAGACGCCTGGGAGGACGCAGACCCGAGCGAGCGCAATGCCACAGCTGGGAGGCAGCGGCAGCAGCGCCGGACGAAACCCACGGTATGCGAATAACACCTCGCCATCAAAGAAGGGGCGGCATGACGAGGATGTCGTAGCGCTGGGCGCTGCAGGGCCCGTGCGCCCGGCTGCGCGTCCAAGCGAGCCAGTGCTGCGTCCACGGGAGCCGGCCGTGCCATTGTCTGTGCAAAAGCTGCGCGCTTCGCAGAAAGCCGGCCGAATCCTTGACCGAATCAAGGGCACCACGCCACTATTTGACGCGCGCATAGCTCCGAAGGGCAGCGTCATGCCGCTGCAGTTTGGAGTGCCCACCAGCCAGCGCCCACACGTGAATATCGAGCCAGAGTTTGAAAAGAACGAGTTTTCGCCCATCATCTTCTCCAAGCAAGCAAGGCCCAAGCGCCAGCCGGCTGCAGCGGCGCTGAGGTTGGAGGATCTTGCGCGAGAAATGCCAGCGATAGACGAGGCTGAGGACGAAGGACGCAAGACGCCGGAAAACAAGCCGCGTGTGCCCGCCGCTGGCACGCCATACAACTTGCTGCGGGCGCTCTCTGAGAGATCCAATGAGTCGCGCATAGTCGAACGGCCGCCAGCGCCGCCCTCAGTGGGCGCCGATAAGGGATATTCGCAGCTGAAGGAGCTGTCTGGCAGCGCTTTCATGAGGACGCCAGAAAAGCAGCCGACGTTAAACCTGCTCGGGGATACTCCGCCGTCGATACCTCGTGAGCGCCTTGACAGCTTGCGCAAGTTCTTCAGGGCGCATAGCAGCGCGGCGCAAGGACGCCAGGACAACGAGTTTGGCAAGGACCAACCTGCGCATAGGGCGACTAGCCGCAAGGATGCCAATAGCTTGCTGATCAGCTTCGACAACTTCGACAACTTCGACAGCCAGCAACGGCTCCAGCAAAGTAGCGAGGCGCTGGCGCCGCTCAACACGTCCACGCTCTCGCAAATAAGCTCAATTCGGCACTCCGACGGCACGATGACGAACTTTTTGAATTCGCCGTCGCCCTTGCGTCCGATGAAGGTGCCTGCCGACCAGCTCAGCCCGCCGCCGCTGCTGGGCGACGACAGCGGCTCCTTGCTGTCGCTCTTGCCTGACGCGTCCACTCGCGGCCGAGGGCAAGACCCCAGCAAGCCAGTTCCGTTTCTGCTCAACCAGATTTGGAAGCAGCAGCAGGAGCAGCGCGAGAAGCAGGCCGCTGGCGACAATAGCAACCTCATCGACTTGTCCTCGCGGCTCAACATGTCCATCCACGCGCTGAACAACGGCTTGCGAGGGCAGCTAAGGCAGAACGGCGACGGTGCTGCCCTGATGGGCCAGGAGGAGCTTAACTCGGTCGCTCGGGCAGTGGAGACTGTTGGCGCCGAATTGAACCAGAGCCTGGTGTCGCTGATGCCTGGGCCTAACGAGTATCACGAAGCCCTGAGTCCAGGTCGACGCGGACTGTCGGCCATAGCGGAGAGCGAGCTAGAGGACCAGGTCAAGACCTTGCGCGAGACCATGCTGGAGACTAAGGACATTGTGTTTGCTATCCAGAGGGAGCTCGATCAGCAGAAGCAGGGCCACTCGTCGGATGACTCCAAGCTAGACGACATTGTCCGGCTTCTCGGCGCGCTGGACATGCGGCTGCACATGCTCGAGGGCCGGCAGCGGCTGGATCAGACGCCGCAGCGGGCCAACCTGGGCTCGGTCAAGATGTATGCGGGCAGCGCTCCCCAGCAGCAGGACATTATTAGCCGCATCGGCCAGGGCATTGCCTACTGCCTTGGCCGGTATCCGCTCATGCTCCTCGGCGCGCTGTTCATTATCCTCCTTTCGGAGCTGCTAGTCATTGGCGGATTTGGGTCCAGCGTCCAGACCGTGCGCGTGCTGGGCCGGCATGCACTGGATGAAATGAAGCGGCACATCGTCGTCTTGCCTCAGTCGCCGTCTTAGAAGATACTCATGGTGTTTTTATTATTATTATGTGTACGAGTGAAGCAAACCCGCAGGGTACGTGCCGTGAACGCTATTCTAAAGTCGCTTGCAAGTAGCGGCAGATGACTGCGTACACGCGAGTGCAGTCGTTGGCGCAGGTCTGTATGGCTTGCTGCGTCTGCTCGGGCGTGGTTTTGCCGTGCTGCAGCAAGTAGGTGACCTCGTCGGCGCTGGGCATGCGAGCGACCAGCAGCGAGCAGGCCGATGCGTTCTCCTCTGCCTGCGAGCAGTCCGAGACCCACTGCTCGCCATGGAGGGCCATTGAGCACGCGGCCACGCTGTCGTAGAGTTCAATGCCGGCATCGGCGAGCGCGGCAGAGATACAGTTGATTGCGGCGGCTATCGTAGCAGCCTTGCCGTCGCTCTCTATGACAGTGACAAATGCGTCGATGCTGGCCTTTGGGTAGGCTTCCAGGCGGATGGCGGGTGCGACGGCTTGCTCGAGCATCAGGGCGATTTCCCTCTCGTCCGAGGTCTTGATGTGCGATCGCTTCCAGCTGCACGAGAAGGGCGCGTATTTGAAGTCGCAGTCGAAGCTGCCCATGCGAGCGTTGCTCTTGCGTCCTTGGCGCGGCCCGTAGACTGCGCAGCTGACGCGGATCTTGCCTTGCTCGTAGTACGCCGAGCCCGAGGGCGCCGCGGCAGACAGCGACTGTGCATCCAGCGGGCCTGTCTTTATGAATATCGGCCGGACTTGGTCCAGCGCGCGCCCATCGAGGCGACCGGCGGCAAAGGGGTCTACAGCTTTGGTCGTGTAGACGGGCTCGACGCTGCGCTGGGGCCCGTTGATGCGTCTCCGGTCAGTGACATTCAGCGACATTGGTCCAACAAAATGCAATAGTAAAAATTATAGTTTTTTTTCTTCTTTGAGTGATTCCCAGAGCTTTGGAGAGCAAAGAGTTGATCTGAGAGGCGAGGAGATCAGCGCGCAAGTCTTGGTGCTTTAGCTTAGCGTCTTTTGTGGTAGCTTGCCAAAAGACCTTCCCCTGCTTTTGCTCTGCAATTAAGATTTTTTTCTTCTTCTTTTATACATTTTTTTATTCGCCGGGCTCTAATCTGCTTGCCTTTTTTTTACTTGTACTTGCCGCCTGACTACTGACTAGTTGGCGCTATCTGGGATATTTGTGTCTCGCATCTTTGGATTTATCGCACACAGACAGCAAATTTTGTAAGTAGCGAGCCCAAGGCTGTTCTCTGCATTCAGCTAATCTAGCTCCTCGTCCACTGCCTTGCCATTTGGTCTAATTGCGAGCCTTCTTGCGGCGTTTAATTGGGTTGGTTTAACTACAGAGTAGGCAGTAGACCTTTTTTTAAATATTACAATGGCGGAGAACATCGAGGGTCAAGAGGTCAAGACGGTGCTAAATGACGCGGAAAACTACAACGTTATGCACGGGCTAAACTCGCAATGGACGCTGTGGTTCGACAACCCCAGCCGGCGGACGAGCACATCGAACTGGACGGCGAACTTGAAGGAGATCGTGACGGTGACGACGGTGGAGGAGTTCTGGGGCGTATATAACAACGTGGCGATTGCCTTTGACATCCCGAACGGGTCAAACTTCCATCTGTTCCGCAAGGGCATCAGGCCCATGTGGGAGGACCCTGCCAACTCGAACGGCGGCAAGTGGGGATACCAGTTCCAGCGCAGCATCGGCGAGAAGGTCAACGAGCACTGGCTGCACACTCTTCTGGCGTGCATTGGCGAGACGTTTGACTCGAGCCCCGATGTGTGCGGCGCTGTGTTTTCGAACCGCAAGAGCTGCTTCCGTGTTGCTATCTGGACGCGCAATGCTGCCGACAGAGAGGCGTGCGAGAACATTGGCCGCCACCTGAAGAGCGTCCTGGGCGTCAACCAGCCTCTAGAGTACTTCCCGCACAGCGAGAGCACCAAGAACGCCATGTACATCGTTTAGAATAGCTCTGAATCTTGATCATTTGAGTACATTAAACGCAAAAGTCTGGGCGTTGCTTACGCATACGCGCACTTTTTTTTACTTATTGGCTTGGCAAGGTCGTGAACTATTTTCGCGAGTTGCTCGATCTCACCGCTCTTGGTCTGTTTTTAGCCTTCTCCTTTTTCGCTTCTAGCGCGTTCTCTCTATATATTCCTTCGCTTTGGTTCCCAGCTTTCAAATCTCTAGTTTTTTAATTGACAAAGCAGCCTCCTCTCTTTTCGTGCATTTCGCTAGCAATGTACGCAATTCGCCAGACGAGGTCTCTGGCGTGGGCAGCAGCGGAGCTCTCTGCAAAATCGGGCTTGAGGCACCGCAGCGCAAGCCGCTTGGCTGCATCGGCTGCTTTGAGCAAGCACCACCGCCTACTACTGTCGACACCGATATCGACATCGGCAGCTGGCAGCGGCATCACGGGTAAGCAAGGGCGTACAGCGGTCTGCGCTTGCCAATCAAACACTGCTATTTGTGAGCAGGTCCAGAGCGCCTCGCCTCGCCTTGTCTCCTTTATTTCTTTCGTAAGCTCGCTTTTTTATTTCGCTCATTTTCTATTGCACTCTCCTACATTACCCTCTTATCCCTACTTAGCCGCTTGGCCAGCCTTCGGCAGAGACGCACAACTGGGCTTGCACAAGTACTCATCGCTGAGCATACCTGCCGCCGCCAAGACTGTCAGCGCAATTATTCGCAAAGGCACAATGTCGTCGATTCACTATTCAATCTCGGTTCCCGGCACGGCGTCAGCCTCGTCGTCGGTAACTTCAATGACATCGACGGTGGGCGTGCGCGGAATGAGCACTGGACGGGACAAGAAGAGCGACTCTGAAGAAGCCAACCGCGCTAGCGAGTCTGACTTGGAAAAGGGCGCCGAGAGCACATCAGCCGAAGCTAGCAGCGGTGCTGCGGCGGATGCTGGAGCCAAGAAGCCCAGCAGGTTCCGAGTGCTCATGCAGCAGTACGGACGCGTTGCTATTCTCATGTACCTCATCGTGTCGGCCGTTGACCTTTCGCTCTGCGTGTGGGGCGTGTGGCTCGGCGGCGACAGCCTGGTGTACACAATTAACTCGTACCTGGGGCAGTACATCCCACGACTGCAAAAGGCGGCGCAGCGGATGCAGGAGGGCCAGGACGGCGGCGCTGACAAGTGGGCGACCATCCTGATCGTCGGGTACGCCGTGCACAAGTGCCTGACGCCGCTGCGCTTGGGCATCACGGCCGCCATTCTGCCGTGGTCGGCTCGCACGGCGCAGCGACTGGGCCTGACCTGGCTGATCCCAAAGTCTGCGCCTACAATCACGCATAAGCCGCTGTCAAAGGCCGCCGACGCCGTAAGGCGCAAGCTCAAGTGAGCGTTGCTAGCTCGCTCATTCACTCATTCTCTTTATCTTTTTCTAGACTCTTATGTATATCCCTTTCCCAAACGCCGTCCACCATTGTTCGGCAGAGCTGGTGTGTTTGTGTGTACACAAACGACTGAGATCTGGCGGAAGCTTCTCGGATACATACACAACGAAACAGGATCAGTGGCTGAGCCGGCTTTTTCGGCGATCAGCGAGAAAGGCTCTGGGCTATTTTTTTTTTTTTTTTTGGGGATTACAAGAAAATTTTTTTTTTTGCTCACAGCCTGTGAGAGCGTGCTTTGCAAAACGCGAACTGCAAAAGGCGAAGGTCAAGCCGCCGCCCTGGCCTCTTGCTTGTCCGTCAACAACTAGTACTTTTATTTTGTAAATTTTTCTCCTTTTCTCTATTCAACCACATCTAGTAGCTGCCTAGCAACACACTCCATCTTCAGCCATGTCCTATCTGCAAGTGATTCCCGCCGACGGCAAGACCGACGAGCAGCGCTACGACGAGTTTGTCACCTACCTGTTTGAGGAAGGCAACGTCGAGAAGGCCTTGGAGGAGGACTACGATGGCGAGTACAAGGGCCTTATCCAGGAGAAGATCGCGGCCGACCTGTCGCCCGTCGGCACTGTCTTTGACTCTGACCACAAGGACATAACCGTGGCTCGTCACCGCGCCATGCTCATCCGCGCCGGCATCGACGCCGAGGCTCGCAAGATGTGCAAGGACCTGGACGAGAAGATCAAGTTTGACTTGTCTGAGGATGACCTAAAGTCCATCCGTGAGCTGGAGCTCAAGGACGACGAGATTGAGGACGAGATCTTTGTGCGCCCCTTTGCACTCTACCAGGTTGACATGAAGCACCTTTATGGCCGCGACCTGGAGGCTCTGCCCGAGAGCGCCACCGACTTTGCCAAGATGGCGCTCGAGCACGAGATGGACTGCGCCTACGAGGACTCGGAGGACGATGGCGATTGGGACGACGAGAATGAGAACGAGGACGACGACGATGAGGAGGATGACGACGAGGAGGATGAGGATGAGGATGAGGAGGAGGTCGACACCAAGGGCAAGGGCAAGGGCAAGGCTGCTGATACCGAGGCTATGGACGAGGATGGCGATGAGGAGGAGGACGAGGACTACGAGGATGAGGAGGAGCACGTCCATGGTGAGGGCTGCTGCCACGGCCCCGGACACCCGGCCTTTGGCCTTGAGGACGACCTGCCCTTCCCCGATGACAAGGTGACCATCAGCAACGCCGATGTAGGCCTCGACCTGCTCAAGGACCACAAGGACGAGGTTATCGCCATGCTGGAGAAGACCACGGGCGCCAAGATCGAGTCGTTCAAGAACTACCACTTCCCTGGCCGCCACTACGTTGTCGCCTGGCTGAAGGACTTTGGCGTCTTTGGCGTCCGCATCTCCTACCCCATGCTTGTCAACGACTCTGATGATGAAGATGAGGACGACGAGGACGACGAGGAGGAGAGCGATGAGGACGACGAGGAGTAGAAATCTTGCTGTTAGAAGGCTCGCTGCGATGTAGATGCTATACAAGACATGAATTAAAGCAACCTGTTTCGGGCACCATAGTCGCCTATATCAAATTCGCCCCAAGAGGCCACCTGGCTCTGTTTGCGCGGCTGGCCCGCGCGCTATCTGGCGCTTATCTCTTTTAGCTTCATTTATTTGCGCCGTCGCACTTGCCAAGCACAGTTTTTCTACCAAGAGCAAAGTAGAGCGCCATGGACTTGTCGGCGAAAACAAAGGTACTCACCAAAACAGGCCAAGAGGCATAAGAGCTTGGTCTGGGTCGCGCGCTCTAAGCATAGAGCAGGGCAACTGATAAGATCGTAT
The DNA here is from genome assembly GCA_027578595.1 of Coemansia sp. RSA 1836. Classification (NCBI taxonomy): domain Eukaryota; kingdom Fungi; phylum Kickxellomycota; class Kickxellomycetes; order Kickxellales; family Kickxellaceae; genus Coemansia; species Coemansia sp. RSA 1836. The sequence goes on along the minus strand of JANBTD010000005.1, from coordinate 34,796 downwards.
GCCAGATGATGCTGTGTGCACCTTTAGATCATGAGCGACGACGAGATCCGCTGGGAGTCGCGAAAGCTAGGCGCCGTTTGCGGGTTCTGCACGATGTTTGTGGCATCCATGTTTGGCGGCAAGTTCCTGAGCCTAAAGCCAAGAATGAACATGCTGTCATCCATTGGTAAGTGCCAGCTTGCCTTTGCCAACGCCATCACCAGGCAATTGCCCGGTGTGACTATGTTGCTACTGCTGCACCCCCCTCCCTTTTTGTGTTTACATTCTTGCGCTGTCTGTAGCTACGGGCGCAGTGACTGGTTACATGTGGCACGGGTTCACTCGACAGGCGTACCAGAAGAAGCGCCGCCAGCTGCTGGAGGAGGCCAGCGCCAAGGGAGTCGTTCCTGATTTCTAGGGCAGCGAGATGTGGGTGGCAGGGCTTATTCGGCGGTTCCTCCGCCGTTCTGGTGATTTCTGACCGCTGAGAAAGACGAGAGCAGGATGCAGGTGCATTGATGTCATAGAGTTCTCCCGAGCTCTTGGTGCAAAAAAAGTCTAAATCAAAAGCCTTAGATATCTAGCCGGGGAGGTGAGGCGTAATTGTCAGAGCTTGTGCTTCCGCCATTGGTCTCGAAAGAAGGGCGCTCGGGGACGCGACCACATCGTAGCTCCCTCTGTTCTAGCTTTTTTTCTTCTTCTTTTTCTTCAGAAGATCCCTCTTTTTCCTCTTTCTTTCTCCGAGTAAAGTTGGCCCGGTGTAGTCAGCACCTTCTTTCTGCTCTGCCGCTATTGTTATTGCTTTTCGAATTTTTATATTAGCTTATCTTTTTTTTTTTTGCCTCGAGAAATCGAGGCTAGACTTGCTCTAGCCGCTTATTTCTGCTTCCTTTTTCGCACTTTCTTGGCGTTCTTGGTAGGCGGCATTTGCGTCTGTTGGCGCATTCGTGTTACACACATTCGCTCTCCTTATTTCTGCTGTCGTACGCACAAGCTCATTTGGACTAGTAGTGACGCGCGCGGCAGTCGCTTCTTACATTACTTGACTGGCCGACCCAGCCGCTTCGGGCAACCCAGACCTCGGCCGAGGCAAACAGAGCGCGCGCGCAGGCTTAGTTTGGGCGGCTCACAAACGTATCAGCAGGTGGTGCGGAGCTCGAAAATACAATGCGCTATCGCTTTATCGTGTTTCGGGCGCAGTCCACCAAGGACAGTATATCTCTGTCCATATATGTCGAGGAAATCGTAAGTGCCCTGAAGCGTGGTCTATTTTTGGTTTCTTTTTGCTCTCGTCCCCTCGCGGAAACACTAAATGTGGACCATGGGCTTGGTCTATTTTTAACCTGGCATGCACGTCGGTCCTGTCCTAAAAATACAACTGGGGCCGGCCAATTTGGTGGGACCACCATCCTGTCTTGCTTTTGTATGCGACCACGAGGACTGGTGGTGGGCGATCGGGGGCCTCATTGAGAAAAAAGGCATCTTGTTTCTGGAATGGCTCTAACCTACGACTGTATCTTTGTTTTGCTGTGCGCTAGACACCGCAAGCGCTGAGCATTTCGCAGGAGACGGCAAAGGCCTCTTCTTCGCGCGCATTTCCCGAAAGCGAATACGCTTCCCCAGAACACTCGATTTTCTCACTACCTGCATGCGCCTCGTCCTCCTTGGCCGCGACTAGCAACCCTCCAAAGCAGCAAAAGCAGCAGCCCGCCGAGACGACATGTCGAACAATAGAGCGTACATGGGAGCAGTGCGAATGGCTGCAGCAGCGGATCGTCTCTAGCTTTCGTCTTCAGGTTCTGCCGCCGTTCCCAGCTCGAATCAGCTCCAAGCGGCTCTCAGATCTGCTATACGTTGAGCGCCAGCGAGCGCGCATAGAGCGCTGGCTCAATCGCCTTGGATCGAGAGAGGACATTTGCAACAACAGCTCGGTGGATCGCTTCGTCTCGCCCACTAAAATGGCCGACGACGAGGTTGCCGGCGGCGCAAAGACGTCGTTTTCGTCGATGCTGATGGGCCTCTTTTCTGGCTCTACCGACCGCGGCTTCAGGGTCTATACGCCCATTGGCGACATTGTCGACTTTGACGAAGACGAGGAGGAGCGCCGACGCGACTTTATCAGCCGCACGGTGGAGTGTGCAGGTGGCCTGGCCGACGCTATCAAGAACGTGCACGCGCAGGAGGACTCGCTCGGCAAGAGTATCGTCAAGGTAGCTCTGGCCATCAGCAAGGCATACCGAGAGGACAGCATAGATCTACAATCCAGCAGCGACGCTGACAGTAACTCTGAAGCTGACGCTGCCGACTCTTCAGCGTCTCCGACTGATCGCGAGCGACTTTCCGTAGCACTAGCCCTGCTGCACAACTCGTCTGAAGCGTACTACTGGAGCACCAAGGAGGTGTCGCTCTGGAAAGAGTACCACTTTGTTGATACGATGACCGAGTTTTGCTCGATGGTCGACGGAGTCAAGGACGTAATGAACCACTCGACGCAAATGCTGATACTGTATGAAAAGACCATGCAGATGTACCAGTCATACGAGTCGCGCGCAAACAGCTTGCGCATACAGTATCCGAGCGACACGCCCTCGGTAAAGTATGCCAACGAGCAGGAGGTGCAGGCCGAGAGGGAGATGGAGCTGGCACACCAAGACTACACGGACGCCTGCGACATGGCCAACGGAGAGATGATTCGGTACGAGCGAGAGCGCGCTCAGGGAATGTGCAAGGCGCTGGAAAACACAGCGGTAGTCGAGCTCGAATCAGCTCGTTCGCGGTGCTTAGAGCTGAGGGCGATGTGCAGGCGCATTCGAGGCGCGCAGCTTGTAAAGGACCCGCCTCACCCGAGAACCAATATCGGACCAATGTTGTGGCATGCAGCGGCATTGCATCCGGCAATGCTCACGCCCAGCTCTCTGACGCTTGGCTCTTCCTCTTCATCATTGTCGGCGACGTTTACCAGGACATCTCTACCCGATCGCGCTGCTACATTCAACGACCGACTAATAGCCGACTCGCTCACGCCATCAAGGTCGGCGCATAGATACACCAACTCTAGTGGCGGCGGGGTTTCTATTGCTGGCGGCAGTTCATTGCACGACGCCCGTGGCTTGAGCAGCAGTCAGCGAGCTCATACGATGGACAACGCCGACTTTTCACGCTCTGCTAGCAGCGCCGATTCTGGGCCAGGGCCGGCTGGACGCAACCACAGTGTGTTCATGGAAACCGAGGAGGATTCGCTGGATTATCATCACTCGCTTTCGGCATCTGCCTCAGGTGCTGCGCCAGGCCCGTCCACGCTTATCCTGGTATCTCCTAAGAAATTGAACCCAACGGGTAGCAGCAGCAACAGACCATCTCAGTCGCACGAGCCACGGTGGAATGGCCGGGTGTCTGCCATGCCGTTCCAGGGCTACGATCCGTCGCAGCTGGACAGTAGGCCGCCGCATCGCATTGTCGTCGATCAGAACCGTTTGGCGGAAATGGCTGCCGAGGCCGAGATGGAGGCTGAGCTGGTGCGGTCGGGCATGCTGGCGCCGCGCAAGTCAAAGGCTGGCCTCGCTGGAAGTAAAGCCGATGGAAGCAGTGCACCACTAGCCCCTGGCAGCGCTGGCAGTCAGCAACGAAAATCTCGGACGCTTGCGGCGTTCCGTCCCCCGCCGCTCTCGCCCTCGTCCTCGTCCTCGCCTGGACCATCAGCATCAGCATCGGCATCAGCTGTGCCATCGGGCAGCCCGCTGCGTCATGCTCACAGCCACACTGGCTTGTCTAGCATGGCCCCAATGGTCAGCCCGTCCGAGTATCTGCAGTACTCGCGGCAAACTCTTCACACCTCGCTCTCGCAGCAGACCTCTCACGGAAGCCTCCGATCGTCAGGCTCTCGCAGTGCTGGTCTCTCTGGTCGCAGCAAGGCTGGGTCGTCCACAGCAATTGCAGGATCCCGACCCACAGCTGCGCCGCAGCAGCAGCAGCAGCCACAGCGCCGTGACAACAAGGGCAAGGCACGAGCCTTCGCGGTATAGACCCTGGGACTTGGCATAAAGCGGAATTGAGCTTGTAAATTGTTTTATATTTTTGTAGCTTTATCCAAAGATAAATAAAGACGACTGCTGCAAATGCATACAGCCACCGGCGGCCTACTTCTTCTTGCTCTTCATAAAGTTTGCCTCCTTGATAACACGCGATCTTTGCAAGCGCTGCTGCTCGCGCTCGGACTTTTCTGCCTCGGGAACCTCGTCGAGCAGCGTCCATAGCCACTCGGGGTAGTCTTCGTCCTTCAGAGCAACAGGGTCCTTGCCCTCCTTGTAGATATTCAGGCCCTTGAGCTGGGTGCCGTGTGTAGCTATTGACTTTGGCGCCTCCTGTGTTGTGCTGGCAGCTTCGCTGGCGGTCTCGGCTCTCGAGATAAGGCCCGCGACAAAGCTCCGCCGACCGGATACTGCTGTGTTGGCAGCGCAAAGCGCGCGCAGCCGATTCGACGCCGCTCTAGCAAGCATTGAAAGTTGGCCAAATATAAAATAAAAAGCAAAAAAAGAAAGAATTTACAGGCGCTAAAGGGAAAGAAGAGAACTCGAATCTGCGAAAATTATCAAACAAGCAAACCAATCGGCTCGGCTGATCCGGTTCAAGCGCCCAAAGTCTACATTTCCAGCTAATTCAATTTTTTTGAGGTTTTATCTTATCGACAGAATTTTATTGCTTTATATTGAATTTCGAGGATTCCGGACGTAGAAATGCGCTTGCACAGGTCGATTCTAAAGGCTGCCAGCTCTCGGGCTATGCCGCGAGACAAGTCGCTTCCCAAGGCGCTGCGCCTGAAGAAATGGAATATAATCAAGGGAGACAAGGTCATGGTAATGACGGGCAAGGATCGCGGACAGTCCGGCACAGTTTCAGAGGTGGTCCGCAAAACCAACCGCATATACATCAGAGGACTAAACTTGGCGTCAAAGAACGTGCCAAAGTCAAAGGACTCGCCTACCGGAAAGATCCAAAAGGAGATGCCCATCCACGTCTCCAACGTCGCGCTTGTTGACCCGAGCACGAACCAGCCGACCAAAATCCGACTAGGCACCTTTGTGGACCCTGACACAGGAGCCAGGGAGACGCGCAGATATGCTCAGGGCACGGGGACGTATATCCCGAAAGTCGTGGACTTGTCGTACCAGAAGAGCTGGAAGGATGGCGCCTTTGACACGGATCCCGACGTCGTCAACAAGGTCTCATTCAAAACGGTGCCTGGCATCCCGCCATTCCCCGACGACGTTATGCGCGAGATCGTCAACCGGTACAAAAAGGTGTTTTGAGCAAGCTATATATATATTTTATCACCTTTGTCCAATACAGCTCACGCTATACTAGATTGGGGACATACTCGGCTCGCGAGTACTGCCGGAGCAGGTCGGGCCACTGGACTATGAACCGATCTGCCAGCAAGTACATGAACTTTCCCGAGAGCGATAGCGTTTTGACGCGAGCAAACGACTCTACGTAGATTATCGGAATTTGCTTGATGCCTAGAACGCGCGCAAGCGTCACTACCACACACACGACCACGCAGTTTCCCGGCCCATTGCACAGCACTGCGTCGGGAAAATGCTGGTACATGAGCCGAATCACTTGCCTGAAGCATTGGAGAACCGACATTGGCGTGGTTAGCCACGGCTGGCCTACTCTCCGGCTCCTTGGTACGCGACCCACAAAGTACTCTTCCCTTTCGCCGTCGCGCCCGCTTTCGAGCACGCCTATTTGGTCTAGCGAGAGAACGTCAGAGTCGCCAACAATATACAGGCGCCGGTTGTACCGGTCAAGGTCGACTCCAGAGAGCAGCCGCACCATCTCGGCCGTGTGTCCGCCAGATCCCAGCACAATGCACAGCATCTTTTGCGTTGCGGATGGCACTGCCTTCCCCTTTCTCTTCCGCACATCTGCCGTTGATCGCTGGCGCCTGCTGAATACCGGCAGAACAAAGTACAGCCGCAGCGCCAGCGCCGCAGCTCCGACAATAGTCGCCAATAGTAGGACCATCGTTGAGGTGTATGCGAGTCGGCGGGTTTATGGATATAAGAAGCAGTGGCGAGTGGCTCAAATGCGCCCTCAGCCTACTGTCCCCGAGAATAATAGGGTGTGTCTGTAGCCACTCGCGAGGCCTGATTATGGACTCTGGTCGTTGCCTGATGCCAGATGATAACATATGATGTGGGCATTTCGCAAGGCAGCATCTGTCACAGTTGTCTGGATGTGGCCGGCCAGTTTTTGCCCACACAAGCACAGGTCACATGAATATCATCCACGCTCACGATATAATCAACAAAAGTAGCGTCACGCGACAAGTAACAGTCAAGTGACAGCCTTAAACCGCTTACGTGTAAGTTGGGCACGGAGGGCCGGGTTGGTTAGAAAAAAATAAATAATTAGATATTTTACAAAAAAAATAAACAAGACGCAGGCAGATCTCAGAAAATCGTGTAGTTTGAGATGAACGACGCACACCACTTGACTGCATCCACGGTATTGACGATCGTGTCTTCGGCGCGGTCAATGATGGAGTCGCTCCGTCCGCGCTGGACATGGGGCTGCGCAGCGCTATCGCCTCCGCCGATCACACCGTCGCTGGCACCAAGCCTGCCGCCTGCCACCGAGCTATCGCTGCGGTAAGTCACAGAGCTGCGACAATGCCGCTGAGAACTGCTATAGTCGTCGCGATGAAGCTGGTACTCGCTGCCATACATGTCGTAGTCGTACGCGTCGTCGTCGTCGTCATCGTCCCATGCCGAGTGGCCAGGCGCCACGACAGCCGCGCAATTGTTGTCGTTTGCGTAGTCGTAGCGCCTAAACAGGGAGGGAGGCGGCAAGGCCAGGCCAGGACGTGTAGCTTCGGCTGCCGCGTCCGAGGGCCCGTACTTTTTCATCTCACGCTCAAACTCTTGAATAATGGCGTCCTCGTCGTCGTCAAACAGCATGTGATCGGCCGACATTGTTGGGTTGCTGCTGGGAGGCGCTGACGAGAATGGATCGCGCACAACGCCATGCTCCATCGCTGCTTGCTGCGTGCCGATGTTGACATCGCTGCCGTGAGACTGCGTGGGCACGCTGGGCACCGACGAAGAGCGCGAGGTGTGCTTGAGGTGAGAGGCAAAGGGGTCAGACACGTAGGCCGAGGGCGGTGGCTGGGACTTTGCGCGGTCGGCGCCAAATGTAGACACGGAGGCGGCATCGCTTACAAACCGACGCACCTGGCCGGCCACTGACTGCATATAGCCCTGCACATAGCCGCTTACTCCGCCCGAGGTCCCGCCAGTGCTGTGCTTTGCCGTCGGCAAGGTAGACTGCCTACCAGCGTACGCGTCAAAGTAGTCGGCGGCATCGTCGTCGCTGTCGGCAGAGTAGACATACTCTCTGTACGTGCTAGGGGAGGCTGTCAAGGCGGAAGGAGCAGACACAGCGACCAGCTTGCGGTGGTCGCCCTTGAGATGGGTAGGCGCAAGCTTTATTACCAATGAGCGGCGGTTGCGGCTACAGGACTTGCTGCTGCTGCTGCTGCCATGCGAGCGCCGTGCTGCTGTTGCTAGTGGCGCGCGCTTGCCGTTACTGCTCCCACCGCCACTGCTGGAGCGGGAATAGCTGGTGGCGTCGTTCTCGTCGGCCGAGTCCTCTTCCTCGTAGTCGGTGGGCAGGTACTCCCTCTCCTGCTTGAAGACGACCATGCACTGCTCGACGCTGTCGTTGAAGCGCAGCCGGGGCTTTAGCTGAGAGGCGATGGCTGTGGACGACTCGTTGTCTAGCGTGGCATCCGACCCGAACGAGCTCGTCGACATGCTCTCGCGTATGGAGATCGTTGGCGACTCCAAGGGCGAGTACGGCGGGCTGGAGGCGGGGCTCAGTGTTGGTGACGTGAGGAAAGTCTGCAGATCGGTGCGCTTCAGGGCCGGCTTGAGCAAAGCGCACCCTGGCATGACGACAGCAGGTGGCGTCCCCGCATCGACGGCCACCCCGCTACAGTTGCGCGCCTTGGACAGCGTGGTCATACTGCTGTGCGCAGACCAGGGTATCTCGAGTCTGAGGGCGGGCATTTGCCCGTATAGAAACACGGGGTCGGCGTCCTTGTTCCAGTTGATGCGCTCGGGCGGGTAGCGGGGCAATTGCAGCCGGCCGACCGCAAATTGACGCCAAGCAATGTTGAGAGACCGCGCATGCGTAAAGGCCTCGCCCTCGCCGTTGTTGGTGTACAGCCGTTCCTTGTTTGTCTCGATGTTGCGCACGCTGCGGGACTTTTTGCGCAGGAGAGACTCGGTGCGAGTCAGCATTTCCTCTGACCATTCGTACAAAAAGTAGTCGACGCGCTGCACTAGCTCCGGATACCGCTCGTATATGCTGTAGTCGGACAGCAGGAGCACGTCGACTAAATCGGAATGGCTGTCCATGGCCGGTCTAGTGGTTTGCAAGTGCTCGGAGACGTCGTCGTCGTTGTCGCGCCGTGGTTGAGAGAGATGGGAGAGCTGAGAGTGGTTGGTGGTATGGCTCAGTGCTGCAGGCGACAATATACGGCCCAGCAATAGTGTAGGGAAGGAAATGAATAGGCGGAGGATTGGGCAAAGCAGAGAAGAAGCGAGAATCCAGGAAGGCTATTCAGCAGCGATAAGCAACAAAAAAAAACGGGGGAAAGCGCCTCTTCGTGCCTGTGTCTGGTATATTGCTGCAACGAGTGTGGCTTGCACGCCTTTGATGTTGAATGGCGCGTCTTTGTCCCCTTTTCTTTTTTTACTTTGGCTCGCAGGCAAATATACTGGCAAGCTCGTCGTGCAGAAAATAGGAAATAAAAAATAGGCGAATAGAAAAAAAAACTCGAGGTACACAATGGCGGCGGGCGTGGCAGTAGAGCCTAATAGTGGGCGTATTGCCGGCGGAAATAAGATCTCTGGGCTAGGCCCTGCGAGCTACAAGTGGAAAGCAAAAATAAAATAAAACTGGGGAGGATGGATAGAGCAAGTCGGACATTTCTCTCCCAAGGGAGAGGGGCGAGACTTTGGGGGGAGGTGCCGCTTTATATCGCGAAGGCCCTCAGTCAAGACCTGCCGCAAATCAATCGCGCTTGGGTAAAAGAGGCATGCCGCGGGCACATGGCGCTGAGGCGGGGGACAAGGTACACCCCCCTCCCAAAGGGCTGGGGGGAGGCGATCGCCCCACCCCTCGCACCCGCCCTATCGCGCCCATCTCGTTGCTGGCTGACTGGCTCAGCGCCAACCCGCAGGCGTGTGACCCAGCCCTCCGAGCCCTGCCGCCCGGTGTATATGTTTGCCCGCTTCTGTGACTGCCAAATTGTTTGGACGAGATTTGCTCGCTCGCTCGCTCCGATCAGCATCGATAGGGCTAGGGTAGAGCAGACGCAGGAGGCGCCCTGATAATCACAATGCACGCAAAGCGTTATTGGCAGTGGCGGAGCTGCTCTGCGCAGCGCAAGATACTACTGCGGTATTTTTTTTACACTACGATGCTTTTGCATCGGATGGCGTGCGATTCAACGGATGATGTCGCGAATGAGCCGCTTGTATTTATATATAAATCGATAAGATCGGTCATTTACAATGAGTCAGCCTCAGCTGGTGGCTGCAGCCGCCTCTGCATCTTGCAAGCAGCTCCACGCCTCGTGTGCCCACGGCTGGTACATCACAGCTCGTTTAGCGGCAGCCTTTGATGCTCGGCCAGAGGACGAGCTCAGGGCGCGCGAATCGATCACCGACGCCGCGACAACGACGTCCAGTGTAGCCGAGTTCAGGTGCGCGTGCGAGGGCGCGCTGCTCCACGAAAAGTGGCCCCTTGCTGCCTGGCGGAAGAGCTGCAGCGCGGCCTGGGCCGCCATAGATGCGTCCGGCTTGCGCTCGCTGCCGCCCAGGGCCTCGAACCTTGCTAGGACCAGCCACAAGCTAGCATCTGATGGGCTCTTGTGCAGCGCCTTTGCCAGCGCCCGACGTCCACCTACACGGTCCTCGCGCAATAGCGCCAGGTGCGATTCCAGTCGGACCACGTCATGGCGCAGATCGCCATCGCGCGCCTTGAGCAGCTCCGGGTAAGTGGCGGCAATGAGATCGCCGTCGCCCTGAAGCAAGCCGATGGCGAACAGCGTCAGCAGGCCAGGCAGGAATGCTGTGCTTTGCTCGCTCATCACCTCGAGCAGGTGCTGGCGAGCCAGAGCGCGGTGCTCGTCCGTACCCAGCGCCCACAGGACTTGCGCCAGCATCACTGCGACATACGGGCGCAGCTCGGGCGCGTCCTCGGACTGCGCCAGCGTTTGCTCAAACATCCCCAAGCTCTCCTCCAGCCTGTGAGCGAAAAACAGGGCGATGCTGTGGCCCAGCGTATAGTAGAACAGCTGCTCTGCCCCAGACTGCACGGCGAGCAGTTGTGTGCGTACGCCCGCGCTCAGCAGCTCCGCTGCCAGGCTGTAGGCCTCCGTGGCCTCGCTGAACTGGCCAGCGCCGCACTGCGCCCGTCCCAAGTGCGTAAGCGCTATCCACTGCCGCATCGTCTCAGTGTTTCCTCCGCTAGCTATGCTCTGCGTGTATGATGTCAAGTATGCCTCGGCGGCGCTTTCATACTCGCCATTCTGCTCCAGCAGCATGCCCAGAAGGTGCGTGCCTGCGCCGATGCTGTCATCCTCCGCTTGCGCAACGTACCTGCGCGCTGCATATATCCCCAGCACCAATCTGCTTTGCTCGCTGAACGACAGGGCCTGCTTGCTGCCAGCACTGCTGCCCTGTCCATCGCCTGACTTGGAGGCAGGCGCTTGCAGCGAAGATGACGCGCGAGTGCGACGGGAATTCCGCTCCACTGCCATCGTCCACACTTGCTTCGCGTACCCGTAGTCCGCAATCGGCTACACAAGAGACAATGAAACAAGGGGGAGAAGCATGTATGCACAAGCACGGGCATATGTAAGAGGCATTGGCGTAATTGAGGCACAGGATGGCGATAATTACGAGCATCAATGGTGCACGGTGGAGCCGGCGGTATGCCTCCAGCTGCATGATTATTGCATAGCTGCCATGCACGTCGCTCCTGATGCCAGAGTCGCCTTACCTTTGACGCACTGACCGAGAGCAGGCAGGTCTCAAACAATTCAATCGCCTCAGCTGATCCCAGGGTCTCTGCAATCATCGCCTGTCCCAGCCAACCCGGCACAAACTCGGGGTCTACCATCTGCGCCCGCGAGAACGCCTTGTTGGCCAGCTCGATGTCGCCGTTGTGCAAGTACAGGAACCCGAGGTTGGCCCAGGGCAAAGCGCTGCCTGGCGACCGCCGCGACGCCATGATAAAGGCGTGCTGCGCTAGAGCTGCCTGCTGCGCGTGAGCCGCAACGAGTCCCTGGAGGTTGTATCCCGGAGCATTGCTCGGGTCAAGCTGAATGGCCGCCAGCGCGCAGCGAGTTGCGGCATCTAGCAATGGCAGTAACTCGCTTGAGGCCTCATTTGCTTGTTGTAGCAAGGGCGACGAAAGCCGCGTGTGTTGGCCGTAGTAGATGTAGCCCAGGTCGGTCCACGCCGTCGCAGCGAGTGAGGCTGACGTCGCAACCAATATGCGCTGACAAGCAGCGCGCTGTGCCAGCACAAACAGCCTTTGGATATACCCGTCGCAGGCGCTGCACTGGCCGACTTCCTTGGCGGCAGTTTGCGTGACTTGGGATAGATATTCAGAGGTTGCCAGTTGGTCCTCCGATACCTCGGCGCCGTCCACTAACTGCTGTACCATCGCGGAGTGCACTAGGTCGGCGCGAGTCTCTAGCATCGGCCAAGCACGCAGGGTCCACATACATGCCGCGGAAACCACGCTCCAGACCAAGTATGACGAGCAGCCTTTGTTGTCTTCGGCTCTGGAGACGTGGATGCAGAGCGCCTCAAGTGCGGCGTTGCCAGAGTCGATTACTCGCCCAAATAAGCCCTCAGCATACCACTTTTCTGCACACGCCACAAGGCACTCGGCGCGACCAACGCCAAGCGACTGCGTCCAGGCTTCTTGCAGCTCAGGGATATACTCGACCGCACTGGCCCACTTTGCAGCACTCTCAAAGTAGCTTAGCGACAACTCTAGGTCGTTGGCCAGCATGCATGCCCGCGCGCACAGCCAATGACCCGATACACGGCCTGGATCGAGCTCTACGACCTTTTTGGCTACCTTCACCGATGTGCCCATGCGCCCAATAGCCATGTACGACTCGCAGAGACCCTCCCAGCACAAAACATCCACGCGATCTAGGCTCAGCGAGTTGCGGAAGGCCACGATTGCTCGCTCGTGGTTGTCCTGGCGCAATAGCAAAAACCCCAACAGCTTCCACGCCCACTGCTGGTCGTGCTTGACCTCAGTGGCCTTTATCAAAAGCTCCTCGCACAAGTCGTCGCTTCCCTCGGCTAGGTATATTTCGGCCAATGCCTGTCCAGCCTCGCCGTTGGCGTAGTTGAGATCGACTGCCTTGGCAAGACACTTTTTCGCCCGGCCACGATCGTTGCCATGCTGTAGGTACCACTTGCCCAGGCCAGAAAAGGCCTCGGACACGCTTGGGTCGAGCTTGGCGGCGCTAATCCAGCTCGCGTAGGCATATTGCTTGTTCTCTTGCCACTCGTCGCCCATCTGCCAGTACGCATTGCCTAGGCTGACGTGGTGGCTGGCATGCCTGGGCTCGACTGCGATTGCCTGTTGAAGATACTCGACTGCGCCGCTGGTATCGCCCTCAATCAGCAGAACATGGCCCATCGCCCCGAGTGCTAGATGGTTGCCATCGTCCTTGTTCAGAGACGCCGTAAGCAGCTGGCGACACTCGTCATAGTTGCCCAAAGCGCACAGCGACAGACCCAGGCCAAGGACAGCTTGCGAGTTGCCTGGGTCTATTTCCAGACACCTGCGATATAGATACTCGGCGTCGGCGGCGTTTTCGGGCCCAATGTGAGTGTAGGCGTCGGCTGCGCTCATATCTATCGCGATCAGGCTTCTCCGCAAGCGAATGCCAAGGCGGTCACCAAACATCTGAACGACCTCTCGAGCAGTGCTACTGGAACCAACTGCCAGGCGATACTCCTTGCACAGCGTTGCGGCGCGGATCAGCTGCACATGAGCAAAGGGCGACTCGGGCGCTCTCTGACACCCAGCACGCGCCAGAGCAAGTGTCTCAGGCGTGCGGTCCTGAGTCTCAATGGCAATCCACGCCAGCGCCGACTCGTACAGCTCGCCGCTAGCAAAAAGTCTCGTGTAGCTCTCAAGCAGACTCCTCAGATCCCTGGACTCATTGGTCATGTCGCAAGTCTCAATCAAGAGCCCATATGCGCTCGGACACGTCTCAGCGGCCGCCAAGCTGGTAGCTACGGCAAGGAGCTCATCCGCGGTGTGTTGCTTATCCTGGTCGGTGTTGTTTATCGAGGATCGCTCAAGCAAGGTTTGGAACAGTCGCTCTAGCCATTGCAGCCTCGCTGGCTCGTGGCCGCTCTTCTCGCACACTGCTACTAGCTGTCGTAGCGTGTGCAGCAGGCCCGATTGCGCCCAAACCTCTGTCGTGACATCCTTGCGAACCTTGGAAATGGGGCCAGCCCCCAGCCTGGTTTTGCGCTTGTTAACCTCACTGTCGACTGACCTCTCGTCCAGTGACCGTTCAATGTTGTACATCCGCTCAAACAACTCGGCTGGCGTCGGGGGAGCTGGGTCGGCATCCGCTACTGACAACAGGGAATGATAGGCGCCGGCGTCAGTCAACTCGCGCAACGTATTGATTAGTCGCCGTTGGTCTCCGGACTCCTCGCTCAACAAGATCAACTTGTGCATAGCCTCCCAGGCCTTCCCATAGCTCTCTTCGCTTATAAGGCGCTCGCGAAGCGCAACCAACGCATTGACGTACTTTGGCTGGTTCTTGGATGCCTCGTAAAGCGCGCAAATGCCCTGCCACGCCAAGGTGTTGGCCTTAGGCATCGCCATTGCCTTGTTGTAGACGCGCTCGCCCTCGTCCCACTTTTCCAAGTTCTGGCAAGACACGCCAAGCAAGATGTGTATGTTGTAGTTGGACTCGTCCATCTCGAGCAGGTCGTGGCAGAGATCATACGCGTAGTCGTAGTTCTTTTCGGCGATAGCCGTCTTGGCCGACTTTAGCTTTGCTTTGAATATAACAGACATGTCAGTAGAAGGCGAGAGACAACGAGGAGGAGGTGTAGTAAAATAGAAGGCAAAGTATATGCGAATCGAGCGTCGCCCTGGCTATCCGGGTTGTCGGACTCCAAACGTGACCCAAATATCGCGCTGATTGTGGGCAAAGGCTGGTTGCGCTTTGACGTGCACTCTTTTGCGTATATGATTGCGCATGTGTTTGCGCATATGTTTGCGCATGTGTAGCCGACTAATCAGCCGATGAAACGCCATAGAGCGCAGAGCGAAGCCTATTACTAAAGCACCGCCAACTGTAGCTAGAACAAGATGTTGCTCTACTACGCGCACTTTGCATCACAGTATATGAGCCGTAACACCATTGGAGGAGAGCGGTTGCAGCCAAGGGATTTCCCTCTCACAAGCTTTCGCTCTCACGAGCCCTCTCTCTTCTCCCGAGTCTGTAGAAATTATATTTAAGTCTCTTATCCGCAATATCAAACAGTAAATGGCTGACAGCCGCTCATACGACATCCTGGTGTGGGGCGCAACTAGCTTCACAGGCACTCGCCTGGTCGAGTACTTGGCCTTGAACTCGCCTCCCGAAACTCGCGTGGCACTGGGCGGACGCAACCAGAGCAAGCTGGAAGGAGCTAGGCGGATGCTAGCTGCCAAACACCCCGATGCTGCCATTAACATCGGCGCTATGGACATTCTCGTTGGGGATAGCGCCGACCTCGGTCGTCTGCGGGAAATCGTCGCCAAAACCAAGGTGGTTGCTTCTACTGTCGGGCCATACGCAGTGCATGGCTCTGAGCTCGTCAGGGTGTGTGTTGCTGAGGGCGTTGACTACTGCGACATCACTGGCGAGGTCCCATGGGTTAAGCAAATGCACCGCGAGCTGAACGAGGAAGCAGTGCGCAACAACGTGCACATTGCCTCGATGTGCGGCTTTGACTGCATCCCTGCTGACCTCGGCTGCTTCATGCTGGCTCAGTATGCTCGCAACGAGCTCAACGTGCCCCTGCAGCATGTCAAGGGCTCCATTGTTGGCGTGAGAGCTGGCGTCAGCGGCGGAACGCTGGCGACGCTGGTCAACCAGATAGGCGTCGAGAGGCGTAAGTTGTTGCGCAAGCTAAAGTCGGCCATGTCTTCAAGCTCTGCCTCCAGCAGATCGGCTAGCCGCGAAACCAGCGCCTCTGGCAAGAGTTTCCAGAGAGGCGTGATACACTATGACGACTCACTGAAGCGCTGGCAGACCTTCTGGGTAATGAGCTTGGTAAACTCTCAGGCAGTGGGCTGGGCCGGACGGATCTTGGACTATGGACCTGGCTTTTCCTATGGAGAGTCAATGTCGGCGCGCAGCCTGGTCCACGCCATTGCCATGGCAGTGGGTCTGCTCTTTGGGCTCATTTTGATGATGTTTGGACTTACTCGCAACATCCTTTATGCGCTCAAAATTGTCCCGCGTCCGGGCGAGGGCCCAAGCGAGGAATTCACTCGGAGCGGCTTCTTCTCGCTGCACCTAGAGGCATTTACAGCATCTGGCATTGTGTACGGCAAGGTCTCGGGCACCAGCGACCCAGGCTACGGCGAGACTATAACCTATCTGGGCGAAAGCGCGCTGTGCTTGGCGTTTGACCGTGACCGCACGTTCCGTCCCGGCGTCTACCCGCCATCGGTTATCATGGGCAAGCCTCTGCTGCGCCGTCTGCGCAGTAAGGGCTGCCAGTTTGACTGTGGACCCGAGCCTATCCCAGCAGTAGGAATTGCCAGTGGCCAGGGCTCAAAGAAGAAGCAGTAGCTCTAATTAGGCACCGCCACCACCAATCTCAAGTTCTAGCAGCATTTTCTCATCTATTTACGCAAACATTATCAAAGAAAGCCTTGGCGTGCTGCTACATGTGCGAGTTCATATTGGCTCGGGCTAACTTGACAGCGGCAAAGCTCAGTACAAGGGCCGCAACAAGCGAGCATGACGTCCACAGTTTGCTCATCCGTCGTTGCTCCAACTCGTGCACAGTTCGCCTGGTACGCCGCTTGTGCTCGCCTAAAATGTCGGGGTGGGCGTGCTCAACATCGAGCACCAGGCATCGGTGGTCGGCAGTGGCGTAGTCGCGGTTGACCATCCAGTATTTTACAACTTTGAACTGGCGCACAAACGCCCAGTCGGCCTTGGCCGTCATCCAGCCACCATGGCTGCAAATGGTGACGTCCTTGAAGGGATCGAATGGATCCCACCAGCCAGGGTTTATGGCTGCCCTAAGGACCTCGTCCGAGAAGTGGAGATCGCCTGGCAAGCCCTCGTCGTCAAGACGCTGGTTGCGGCTGCCATCTTCGGGGTACCATGAAAGGATGTTTTTGATCCACCACTCGGGCTCAGTCATGCCAAGGGTTCTAAAGCGGTACCAGCCGTTGGCGTATCTGGGCGAAAGGCGAGCCAGCGAGTGCGCAAATGTGTTAAAGTCTCCAAAGACAAGCTGGTGCGGCAAGCGCTCTGCGTTTTCTCTGCTGTCCCGCAGCAGATCGCACAGCTGGCCTGTCCGCCCAATAATCCCCGTGAAGCACTCAAAGTGCGCGCTGTAAGCCAGCACTGGCGGGCGCTTGGGCACGGATATCTCGGCTGCCAGCGTGCATCTGCGGCCAAGGCGTGGCTCGCCCAATAGAGCGCCGTCGCGTGGCCAGTTGTATGGCTGGTGGTCGTGGTCGATTACGCGAAACTCCATGTCAAACTTTGAGAATATCGCGTTGCCATGTATGCCGCCGCCTTGCTGTGCGGCAGCGCGACATGGGCTCTCCAGCTCTTGGAACTCTATCGCTACGCCTCCGTTGAGCTTGAGCTGCTCGGCGATGATCTGTCCATGATCCCCGCCACCACTTCGCTTGTTGTCGATATCAATTTCCTAGCGAGCCGAAGCGGTTTGTAGTGTTTGCATTAGCATCTGTCTATCTGACGCGTATATAATAAGGCTCTTCGGCGCACTTCAAGCCTACCTGTATGCAAAGTATGTCGGCGTCAAGCTCCTTCAGCGTCGCAATGACTGCCTCTAGTCGGTACCCGCGCTCAATATTCCACTGCACAACTCGCAGCGGGCGGGGTATCTCTACGGCTTCTGTGCTTGTGCTCGAGTCGCGGTAGTCATACGTCACAAGCTGTCCCGGCAATGCCAGGTCCATTGGCGTCTTAATTTGCGAGAATAGCAACGGGAAATAGAAATATATTTGTTATGCAAGGCGCTGCTCAAAGAAGCGGGCTGGTGGCGCAAGCGAAACTGCGATGACACATGCGTCGTGCGCTGGCCCAATCAAAATTTCCTTGGTTTGTCGCCCAGGCACTCCAGGCCAGGGCACACAGAGAGCAGTTATCTCTTCTCCGCTCGCATCTCCTTTCAAGCATTTTACTTTTTGCTAGCTTGTCCTCTTATTTGTCGTCCTTCGGTAGTTGTGTTGCTGACCTGCTGTCTAGACCCACCATTCTAGCAAATACTCTGCATTTGGTAGCGTCTAATCTCGCAGATGAACAATCTACCTCCGCCGCCACCAGTGCAACCTGATTTCCAGGGTGGGCCTGGACGTACGGCCACGCCTCCCGTAGGCTTTGGTCCTGCCTCGTCGCCGCTTGCCCAAGTGCGTCCGCAGCCTATTTCGCGCGCAGCTACGCCGGGCGGACCCCCATCGGTGACATCGCCGCCGCCCGGAGAGCTACACTCGAGCGGGGGACGATCGCCCTTTGCCGGCCAGCCCGCGCCAGGCCAGGTGTCGCCAGGACCGGCAGCACCGCAGGGCATGGGGCCAGGATATCGCCTTCCCACCGGGCAGCCGCCGATGTCAGGACGAGTGACTTCGCCGCTTGCACGCTCTGCCGCCAGCATGATGCCTCCTAACCCAGCGACTGGTCCAACAGGAGGGTATGCCAATGTGGCAAGACCCATGGCGCCTCCTACTCAGCAGCAACCTCCCTACCAGCAACAACCTCCCTACCAGCAGCAGCAAGGTTATCAACAGCAGCATTCCTACCAGCAGCAGCAGCAGCAGACTTATCAGCAGCAGCAACCTCCGTATCAGCAGCAGCAGCAGCCTCAGTACCCCCCAGTGCATGGACTACCTCCCCAGAGCTATGGCCAGCCTGGACCATACCCTGGAGCTGCGCCAGCTGGTGCGGGCTTGTCGCCAGCACGGTCGCCTCCACCACCCATGTCTCAGGGCGGCTCTATGATGCCCGCTGCATCCTCTCGGCGTCGCATCTACCCCGAGCAGGCAATGGGAGCGTACGATTCGCAGCAACAGCAGCAACATGCGCCTCAGTATGGCCACAGCGGTCTCCCGCCTCTCCCTGGTTCAGGCCAGCATGGCATGCCCCAAGCAGCAACCGATCCGAACGCCGGCCAGGGCGCCTTCTTTGTCCCTGGCGCTGCCCAGCCGCCAATTATCTCTGCCTCAGCCACTCAGGGCCTGTCACCACAAGGCTACCCTGGCGCGCAAGGGATGCAGCCTCCGGGCTACCCGCCTCCATTGGATACACAGGCGCCGGCTCTGATAGCGCCACAGATGGCAGACCTTTCGCAGCAGTTTTCTCAAATGGGTGTGGGTCCCAATCCTGCCGAGTATCAGACAGTCCTGCTTGGCGGCAAGCCTCAGCTATCTGCGCTTGACGAGGCACCGCCAGCGATCAAGCTGCCTCCTAATGCCACCTGCGTTCCTTCGCCCTACGTAATCTGCCCACCGAACCACAAGCGCTCGACGCTCAACGCCATCCCTAGGACCGACAAGCTTTTGAAGAAGACAAAGCTGCCATTCGGACTGGTGATAACGCCCTTTAAAACGCAGGAGCAAGGCGAAGAGCCCATCCCCGTTGTGTCCGAGATCGTGCGCTGCCGTCGTTGCCGCACGTATGTCAATCCGTTTGTGCAGTTTGTGGAGGGCGGACGCAGGTGGAAGTGCAACCTGTGCGGCCTGAGCAACGACGTGCCGCTGATCTTTGACTACGACTCTGCCACTCAGACCAACAAGAACCGCTGGCAGCGTCCTGATCTCAACTACTCGGTCGTGGAGTTTGTTGCACCCCTCGAGTACATGGTGCGCCCGCCGATGCCGCCCGTCTACGTGTTTATCATTGACGTTTCGTATGCCTCAGTGCAGCTAGGCGCGCCCGGAGTCATTGGCCAGACCGTCCTTTCGGCGCTGGACCGCATTCCCAATGTCGACAATCGCACCAAGGTCGCCTTTATCGCTGTCGATAGCTCGCTGCACTACTTCCAGGTGCGCCCCAATGGCACAGAGCCACAGCAGCTGGTTGTTAGCGATTTGGACGATATATTTTTGCCATCGCCTACCGACTTGTTGCTCAACTTGTACGAGTGCCGCCAAGGCATCGAGTGCCTGCTGTCTCGCCTCGAGAGCATGTTCAAGACCAACCACTCCGTTGGAAACGCGCTTTGCCCCGCCATCCAGGCGGCCCAGAAGCTACTTGGCACGCTTGGTGGCAAGGTCATCGTCATGCAAGCTTCGCCGCCTACCGTTGGCGAGGGCAAGGTTGAGCCGCGCGCGGAAGGCAAGGACCTGGGCACTTCGCGCGAGTCTGACTTGCTCCGCCCCCAAAACACCTGGTACAAAACCGTCGCCGCCGAGTGCTCTCGCACGCAGATTGCGTTCGACACCGTGTTTATCGGCCAGCAGCCCATGGATATCCCCACGGTCTCTTGCCTAGCGCGCTACACGGGCGGCTCGGTGTTTTACTATCCCTCGTTCATGGCTACTCGCAAGCCCGAGGTCGATCGCTTCTCGCAAGAGCTCTCCAACCACCTCTCGGCCCGAGTGGCGCTAGAGTCTGTGCTGCGCGTTCGCGCCTCCAAGGGTCTGCGCATGGCGTCGTACTACGGCAACTTTTTCCTGCGCTCTCTGGACCTACTTGCCCTGCCCAACGGGCTGCCCAACCATAGCTACGCGGTGGACATTGAAATCGAGGAAACGCTGACGTCTCCGGTCGTATACTTCCAGACTGCCTTGCTGCATACGACTGCGTATGGAGAGCGCCGCATCCGCGTGGCAACTCTGGCACTGCCGACTACTGACAACATCCACACGGTCTTCCACCACGCCGATCAGGTCGCTATTGCCTCTCTGCTGTCGAGAAAGGCCGTAGACCGCGCCTTGGTAGCCAAGCTCGAGGATGCTCGCGAGGCTCTGCAGCACAAGGCCCTGGAGATTATCGGCGCGTTCAAGACTGAGTGCACGCAGTCGTCATCGGGTGCTACCACGCAGCTGCAAATTCCGCGCTCGCTGCAGCTACTGCCGTTCCTGACTCTGTCCAGCCTCAAGCACACCTCGCTGCGCGGTGGCAACAACGTCCCGACCGCCTTGCGGATGTCGGCGATAAACTCCATCCTGACGCTGCCGGTCGAGCAGGGAGTGCAGCCATATACTGTGGCACGCTTGTACTCGCTGCACGACTTGCCTCCCCAGGCTGGATACCCCGACGAGCAAACCGGGATCACTGTGCTGCCGCCGCGCCTGGGTCTGTCTGCGGAGTCGCTACTGCCCTTTGGCGCGTATCTGCTCCACGACGGCAGCGATACCTTCTTGTGGTTCGGGCGCGACGTTAGCCCGGCGCTGTGCCAAGCGCTGCTCAATGTGCAAGACGTGCGCACTATCCCCAGTGGCGTGATCACCTTCCCTGATCTGAGCAACGGAGCCAGTGCTGACAGTCCCGCGGCGGGCTTTGAGCTGAACTTCCAAGTAAACAACATTTTGCGCCGCCTGAACGACCTCTGCCACAACTTGTGGAAGCCCGTCACCTATGTGTGCAAGGAGGAGGGCGAGCCAGTGCTGCGCATGTGGATGTCGCAGCGGCTCGCCGAGGATATGGATACTAGCGCGCCTAGCTACCAGCAATTCTTGAACCAGATCCGCGACAAGGTCAACCGCGGAAACTTTTAATGGCCTCCTTTATCCTTATTTTTGACTTTTTTAAAATTTATTTACCATTGACTACTACGAAAAGGAAGCCTTGCTTTTAACGAATGTGATATGGCAGCGTGGTGTTTGTCCATTTTGAGATCCAGTCAAGGACCTCGGTGTACCACCGGATGGAGTTTCCCATCTTGTTGATCCAGTGGTCCTCGTCGGGAAAGTACACCAGGCGCGCAGGGATGTCGCGTCGGCGAAGCATCGTCCAGGCGCCCAGCGACTCGGTAATGGGGATCCGAAAGTCCTTTTCGCCATGGATGAACAGCGTGGGCGTCTTGAAGTTCGAGGCGAAGCGCTCTGGATTGTTCACCTCAAGGACGGCTCTGCCCGACTCTTGCCAGGGCGCGCCTAGATCCCACTCGGGGAACCAGAGCTCGTCAGTGCCGTAGTACCCAGAGATCGTGCTGAACTTGCCGTCATGAGACACAAAGCACTTGAAGTCGTCGGTGTGCCCGTTGAGCCAGTTGACCATGTATCCGCCGAACGACCCGCCCAAGGCGGCCATGCGGTTCTTGTCGGCAAAGCTAAAGCGACTAGTGACATAGTCGATGCCGCGCATAATGTCCACGTACGGGTAGTCGCCCCACTTGTGCCGAATCGAGTTTGTAAAGTTCTGGCCATACGTCGCAGACCCGTGGAAGTTTATAACTACAGTGACGAAGCCGGCGCTGGCATACATGTTTGGGTTCCACTGCGAGTGAGTGAACGCCTGGATGCTGGCCTGCTGCGGACCGCCGTGTATCAGCACTGCAATGGGGTATTTTTTGCGGCGGTCAAAGCCATACGGGCGCAGCAGCCAGCCGTGGACCCTGTCGCCTCGCGCGCCATTGAACCAAAAGTCCTCTGCGGGGCTGAGGTACACGTCTTTGAGCTTCTCTCTGTTGGCCGCGGTCATTTGCCTGGACTTGCCGCTGGCGATGTCAAGCATGTGGATGTCGCCGGCCTTGTCCTGGTCGCTGTAAATGTACAGTGCAGTCTGGTTTTCGGCTAGACGCACCGACCCCGCAGAGCCGCTGGATGTTAGCTCCTTGCGCCGCCCAGTCTCCACGTCCACAGCGATGATGAGGTTGTGTCCCTTGCTGCCAGTGATGGTGTACAGCGTCTTGTCGTCCTTTGACCAAACGAGCGAGTGCGGCGAGAGGTCCCAGTCATGAGCAATAGATATGGTCTCGCGCGTGGCTATTGTGTGTATGTATATCCGGTTGATGTCGGACTCGTAGCACGGCGTCTCCATTTGTAGCCATGCCAAGCGCCTGCCATCGGACGAGAATACAGGCGCGCTGGCTTGTCCGCTAGGGCGCTGCGTGAGCAAGTGGGGCTTGGCGGTTCCAGTAGTTGAGGTCAAGTAAACACTTACGCTGGTCGACCAAGTCATGTTCTGTGCAGGCTGACGTGCTAAAAACGCCACGTTGCTGCCCGACGGCGAAATCGTATAATCGTCAACGTGCCACCTAGTTAGCGAGTCCGGGCAGCGCGGGAGCGCGGCGTTCAAGTTGACCTCTGGACCAACCTTCCACACGCCCTTTGATACGTTGAGCGGAGCGACAAAGACGTTGAGCTTTTCCAATGTCATCCACTCGTTCCAGTGTCTGGCCCACAGGTTGTCGTATACCTGTGCCGAGTCTGATTTTGTATCCTCGGCCCGCTTGAGGACGGCGCACTCTTCTAGCGTGGCATTGGGGTAGACCGAGGCCATAAACGATATTAGTCCCGAGTTGGCGCGGTAAGACAGGCTGGTAATGGTGATCGGCGGGTTATACACTACGACGGCGGCTGCTCCAGGCCGCAGCTCTTGCTTGTAGAGCTCGCCGTGGCGAAGAAAGCCAAACGTCTTGTCGTCAAACCAGATCGGATTCGATAGCGACGTGCCGGGCTTACTTTCTGTTACCTGGACGATGCCGCCGGTGGCAATGTCCATGCAGCTCAAGTAGGCGGCCGATCGGTTGCTGTCCTGGCTGTAGTAGGATGTCACATACAAGGCCAGCTTTTGGTTGGGCGATATCACAGGGGCACCGACGCGATTGAGCGAGTGGAATAGGCCGATGCTCAACGGCTTGCTCGCCATAGCCATGTTGCCGTCGACTGCATGGCAGCAAAGCGCCCAGAGCCCTAGGCAGGCTAGCTGAAGAGCAATGCAAAGCCCAGCGTTGCGCATGGCAATGTGTTGTATGCAATACATGTGGTGCTCCCGACTAGATCCACTTAGCGACCGCGTAGGAAAGTGTATGGAATATCAGCGAAAAGTAAATGTTTCTTGTGCTAAACTTCTGAACATGTAGCGATGGTGCAAGCTGCGAGCTTGCTCGAACACATGTGTGAGAAGCTGGCTGCTTTCAGCGACAAACATATCCCAGTATATCCGTAGTGACTTTGATTCGTTCGCGTATAAGGCAGTCCCACGATGTCGATTACAATGCGTGGTTCTCCCACCCTTGCTGACTGGGCTTCCTGCTTGTATCTCGCGCACAGCATATCGCTCTCCGCAACTCGGCTGCCTCCTTCCCCCCTCTCTTCACACGGTCGCGCATATGTCCCTTCGTTTATTAGGACTCGCTTGTTAGTTCCCACGTCTGGATCTTACAAGCAATTATATTCTATACTCGCAGCGACATGCCCGCATCCAGATCTGTTCTGTTCGCACTCGAACATTGGTCCACATAATCAGTCAGATCAAGGAATGCCGCACGTGACATGTATGCTGCTTTCATGCCGATTAGTATCACTGAGTGTTTTTTTTTATGACTCTGGCTTCCTGCTTTTCTTTGTTTTGTTCGTGTTTTTTGTTTTTAAATATTTATTTACCTATTCTCTGCGTTTGCTGATTCGCGCAAGAATTTGAAGCACATCTCGTCGCAGTTGGATTTGGATTTATTTATCATTTTTCTTTGCCCTAGCAATGTCGGAGTCAACAGCTCCCAATACATCAGAGTCTAGTGCACAGCGCAATGGCCGGCACGCCAGTGGTAATCCCGAGGTCGACATGTACAGACAACGCCTGGCCCGATCATCCCGCGATGTCGAGGCGTGGCTTGGTATTGTGAATTACGCCAAGTATGCCGGCGACGACGCGTTGTTGCATGAAACGTACACCGATGCCCTGAAGCAGTATCCGAGCTCTGGGCAGCTCCTGGCCAGCCTGGCAGACCTGGAGCTGAGGCGCGGAAACAGGCAGGGCGCAGAAGCCGTGTTTAATAGCAACCTGTTTAGTGTTCCATCGATCGAGCTGTGGCAGTGTTACCTGAACTATGTGTTGAAGTCCAATGTGGACGGCCAGGGCATAGTGTCGCAACCTGAGCGCCGTGCGACTGTGATGCAGTGCTACAAGCTGGTGCTAGACAATGTCGGGTGCGATCGCGATGCTGGGCGCATTTGGAGCGACTACATTGGCTTTTTGAGTTCAGCTCAGACCAATGCGCCATATGAAGAGCAGCAAAAGATTGAGCTGCTACGCGAGACCTACCAGGCAGCAGTGGCTATCCCTCATCTCAAGGTTGAGGAGATCTGGAAAAACTACGACGTGTTTGAGAACCGACTTGACCGTGCCACGGCAAAGCAAATGTTATCCAGGACTTCGCCATCGTACATGACCGCGCGCACAGCCTTGCGTGTTATGAACAAGCACTGGGATGCCATCAGGCGTAGTCAGCCACCCCACGCCATACCAGCGCCACCCGAGTGGTCGTCGCGCGAGATCGACCACTTGGAGGCTTGGAAAAAATATCTCAAGTGGGAGACGGACAACCCGCTGAATATAAGCGACGCCGCCGCGCTTCGCAAGCGTGTTGTGTTTGCGTATGGCCAGGCGTGCATGGCGCTGCGATTCTACCCCGAGATCTGGATCGATTTCGCCGAGTACCTATCGTCGCAAGGGCAGCACGGCGATGCGCTGGTAAAGATGCACAGTGCCAGTGAAGTCCTTCCCTCCAGCTTGGCCGTGCAGTTTGCCTACGCGGAGATGGCCGAAAAGCACAAGCAGCCAAACGTATGCAAGCAGGTATACGAGAGAGTCGTGGCGTTGACTCGCGCGGACATCGACTCGACCACGGCGCGGTACACAAGCAAGCTAGACAAGTACGAGAAAAGACTGCTGCTCATTGCCACCAAGAAGGTTGCGCTCGAGGACCATCAAGACATGCAAGACGCCGATGCATCAGCAGAGGTCGCAGTGACTGAATCTGACAGCGACACCGACGACACGGACGACACGGGAGAAAGCGATATGGGTGACAACGCCAGCGATGCATCTGGGTTGGAGGCCAGCGGTGTGACGGCTTCTCTGGAGAGGGCCAAGAGGAGGACCAATGCGCGTGTGGCCAGAACAAAGGCCCAGATGGAGCAGGAGCTTGGAGAGAAACGCGAGCACTACACCCTGTCTTGGATCATGTACTTGCGGTACGTGCAGCGAGTCGAGGGCATTGACGCGGTGCGCCAGCTCTTGCGTCGTCCACGCAGCGACCCCTCGGGATATCTTACCTATCACCTCTTTGTCGCTGCGGCGCAGATGGAGTACCACGTGGCCAAGAAGCCTGGAGTCGCTGCAAAGCTGTTTGAGTTCTACTCGAAGCTGTACTCTGACCAGTCGGCGTACATTGTCGAATACTTGAACTACCTGATCAACTCAGGGGATGACACGAACGCGCGGGCCTTGTTTGCGCGGTTCCAGGGCACCAGCACCGGCGACTCGGGCGACATGTGGTCCACATTCGCTGACTTTGAGTACAACTACGGCGATCTAAGCTCTATTGCCAAGCTAGACAAGCGCTTTATCGAAAAATTTGAGCACGAGTCAATGCTGACGAGGCTTGCCGCTCGCTATAGCTACTTGGACGTCGATAGCGTGGCTGTACATGACTTTGGATTTCCGTATCGCAAGGAGCATCGTGGCGGCGCAGTCCATGACGACGCTGGCCCTGCTGATGCCGACTCGGGTAACGACGTTCCCAGTATTGCTGTTGGATCTGTCACTGGCCGCCACTTGCGTAAGGGGCAGCTGTTGGTGCCTGTGACGCCCAAGCGGTTTGTCAAGCTCGATACGTCGGCTCTCGAAGAGTACAACCCAGTCGTCGAGGACTATGTGCCGCCCGAGCCCGCGCCGCACGGAAGTGGTGGTGGCAACATGAGTGCCACTGACGCGCGCCATGCCATATCCTCGACTGGGCCACTGCATTCACAACTTTTGGAACAAGGCGACCTTCTAAGCTATGTGTCTGCGTCGGTGTCGTTAATTGACCCGCAGAGCTTTGGGCCTCGAGCGCTTGACGTCGACGCCCTGCTAGATGCCATTCTACAGGCCAATGACCTCGGCCAGGAGCAGGTGATGTCGAGCTATAGGCCTCTAGCCTACTTGCCTCCTAGCGCACCACTTAGTGGCCGTCAGAGCCGGCCAGCGGGACGCGTGTCTCGCAGCAGGAGCAAGGACTATTCGGGATACGGCGACAGGCACGGCGCTAGGAGCACTCGGCAATCGCCACGCAGGGGCATGGGGTACCGCCAGCCGCCGTACAGCCGCAGCTCAAACGACAGTCATCCATCCAGGTCGAGTGGGTACGGTCCTCGGCGCTCAAGCCGCGGTGGCTATCGCGACGAAAACAGCTACTGATGCAGCCACTGCCTTCTGATTGTTGTCTTTGCTACTAGCGCAACGTCTTTTATACTGCTTTTATAGCTTTTTTTGTTGAGAATTTAAAGGTAAACAAGGGCGTTGTTGATTCGATCATGCGCTGGTATTTTTTTTTCTTTTGGCCCTCTCGCGTGACTTGCCAGAGTAAATAGCAGGAGGATCCACAGCCCTGTTTCCAAAAAGCCTTTTTTACGCGCCTGTTCTTCCTGCGCTCGCGTATGTTGTAATTATCCATCCTTATCACTTCTGACGTTAGTTATTTACTTGTTCTTGGGCCCTCCCTTTTGTATATTACCCGTAATTCCTCGGCTTGCACAGCCAAATTTGCGAAGCGCCGTCTTACCGTTGACCTGCATTGGCCCTCGCAGTCCAACGTTGCATTCGCTCACACGCCCGCGCTTTGCACGCAACAGCATCCCGTGCAAAGCCACTGAACGAGCAGCGCCAAGCGACAGTCGCACACAGTTGCTCGCAGTTTTCGCAGAATGGCGGTCTCGGCGCTAGCGAGCCGGCCGAGTGGCACAGACGTCTTTGCGACAGCAGACGTCTTTACAAGCACGGATGGCGTGTCGGTACCTGCAGTGTTTGTGGATGAGAAGGACGGCAACCAGGGCTATCGCGTGGTGTCTTTGCTGGGAAGGGTAAGCATGCGTAGATAGGCCACTGTGTCTGGCATGGTCCTGAGAGCAGCGCTACAAGCACCGTGCGCAGCCAGGCTGCTGCAGCATGGCTAGTACTTGGTGCTCTAGTCGATTATGATCCAAGCGCGGGGGAGAAGGGAGGGACACTTTTGCGGCCTGGCTCCTTTGTGTTTTCAGGCAGGTATTCAAATGCTGATTGTTGCCTTGCGTCTCTTCATTGTATGTGCGTGGGCTGTGTAGGGCGCGTTCGGCCGCTGCTACGAGGTGCAAGTCCAGGGCCGCGTCGAGGAGAGGAACTGGGCTTGCAAGATAATCGACAAAAGCAGCATCAAGGGGCAAAAGGTCATCGAGCGAGTGAAGTACGAGATTCGAGTGATGCGGCGCCTGCCTCGCCACGGCAATGTCGTGGGATTCCACACGATATTTGAAAACAGAGAGCGCCTGCACATCTTGATGGAGCTGTGCACGAGCATGACTCTGCACGATCTGCTGCAAAAGCGCAAGCGGCTGACCGAGTTTGAGTCGCGGTACTTTATAGCGCAGTTGGCGAGCGGCATCTCGGCGCTGCACAGCGCGCAGATTATTCACAGGGATATCAAGCACAGCAACTTGCTTTTGGACAGCATGAACCGGATCAAGATCGCTGATTTTGGACTATCGACTATCGCCGACAGCGTGAGCGATCGCAAAATGTCGTTTTTGGGCACGCCAAACTTTCTGGCCCCAGAGCTGGTCACTCGGAACGGCGAGGGCCACAGCTTTGGCGTGGATGTGTGGGCCACTGGCATTCTGCTCTACGTGATGCTCTACGGCAAGCCTCCATTTAACAGCCAGCGCGCAACCAGCAATCTGCAGCAGCTGTACGGCCGAATTGTCGACCAGCAGATAGAGTTCCCGCCAGACCCGCACACGTCGACCTCTGCGAAGGATCTGATCAATAAGCTGTGCTGCAAGAGCGAAAAGTATCGAGTGAAGGCGTCCGAGATCTGCCATGAAAGTTGGTTCCTGATCCACGCTGACAGCAGTGTGCCAAAATTTATGCCCGCTGCCATTTTTGATCGGCCTATTCGAAACTTGCAAGAGTTTAAGGAGCTCGCTGCTGCCGACCCTAGCTCCCAGAGCCAGCGGGCGCAGCTCCAGCCGGCCATTGCCTTGCCTGTCAACGCGCGCGGGACTGCCAGCTTGCTTGACAAGCCAAACGGCAGTGCTACTCTAAGCAAGGCACTTGGACGCGACACTTACGGTGAACGGCTGGGCAGGCGCCAGCCGCTGGAGCCGATTCCAGAGCTTACTAACCGCGCTGCGCCTACTAGCAACCCACTGAGTGCTCCGCGACATGTCGCTGCAAGTGCACTAGGTAACGCTCGCAATCTGCCAGCTCGAGTGCACGTAGAGTCGGAGAAGGAGAACCGCCATGTCGTGCACCAACTGGATCGACTCAAGTTGGGCGCTCATCCGCCACTCGCATCGCACCAAAGCTCGTATCAGACTTCGCACGGCTACGCGCTGCGCTCTCGTGCGAGCAAGCCCAGCAGTGATGTGGCTAAGGTCAATGGCAGCGCCAACGGCAACGGCAACGGCAACGGCGAAAGCAAGCCTGCTTACAGAACTCACGATAGCGAAGCTGCTTGCCTGCCACCACTTGGCCGACCGCCAGCCACGGTGACGCCGAGGCTTGTGGCGCCAGTGCAGTGCCAGGTTCGAGCAGAGTTTGGCACGGTGACCAAGCTGTCCGAAGAGTACATCCCGTCGATATTGAAGTGGAAGGACCGGCTCCGGCAGTTCTGCCAGCAGACTGAAAAGTATTTACAGCGCTCAGCTGCCTCGCTTGAAGCTGAGCTGAATCGAGCGGCAAGGCTCAATGCTCGTGCAGGGCAAAGAGCCGACTACCCGCGTGTGGGCATGTACGTGCTTAGCTGGCTGATACTGACAAAATACGGACTTGGCTTTCAGCTGAGTGACGGAACCGTGGGCACGCTGTTCAACGACAACACGTCCTTGCTGAATGTCAACGACTCTGGCGACTACGTCTATGTACGGCCGTATCTGGACCGCTCGAGCATCGGCCGCTTCTCAAAGGACAGCTTCCCGGCACAGCTTGACAAGAAGCGGAACGTGCTGCGCTCGTTTGGGAAGAAGATGAGCGAGAAGCTGCACGCAACTGTCGATTATGACATTTGCCCCGAGACCACTGGGACCGACCTTGTCAAGTGTCTGTTGCAGGCGCTGTCAACTTCCGTGGGCCTGGTGTTTCTGCTGACGGGGAACGTGCTGCAGTTCAACATGGCGGATCGCTCAAAGCTGTTTCTCTACGAGGACACGCACATATTCTACAAGGACGAGCGCGGCAACAAGTGGCACTTTGATCTTAGCCAAGGCCCGGCGATGCTGGTCTGCGACTCGACCATCGACATTGAGCGATTCTTGTCCTGTCTTGAGCACGCTCAAAAGGTTTTGGCGAACTGGAACCTGCCCGTTCGACAGTAGCCAAAGCTACGGAGTAATTGGTGGCGACTGCCCTCTCTCATGCGCGTCTGCCTGGGCCGCGGTCTGGATTGCTTCGCTCGCCATCTACGTAATCAAGCGGCAGCCCGCTGATCGAGTTGGCGCCAAGCAATGTCTGCTTTCAATCATCGTCTTTCTTTCATCTTTCTTGCGACAATTATTATCTTTTGTTTTTTTTTCTTCCCTCTTGCCTGTCTTCTTTGTCTATTTATTTTCTTGGTTGTTGGCTCGGCAATTGCTTAGAGTCGCTCGCCTTTACGTGCACGAGAGCCATTTCTTTTCCTTATCACGGCAAATGGACAAGCTGATTCCGACCGTCAATAAGCTCCAGGACGTCTTTAACACCGTGGGCCAGGACGAAATCGACCTCCCGCAAATCGTCGTGGTTGGGTAGGTTGCGCCTATGTTTGGCGACGATGGCTATCTGCTGCCAGTCACTCAAACTGGCTTCTTTGGTGCTCAATTACCCAAATGTTTGTGCTGACATTGAATCGTTATCTTTTTTTTCGCGGTGAATCCTTTGCTAGATCCCAATCGAGTGGCAAGTCGTCGGTGCTTGAAAACATAGTTGGTCGCGACTTTTTGCCTCGCGGAAGTGGCATAGTGACACGTCGTCCGCTGGTCTTGCAGCTAGTCAATGTGCCACATGACAAAGAGGGTGCTGCGGGCAGCACGCCCCCGCCAGCTCGCGCGCAGTTTCTGCACCTCCCAGACAAGGTGTTTACCGACATGGCAGAGGTGCGCCGCGAGATTGAGCGCGAGACGGAGCGGCTGGCTGGGAGCAACAAGGGCATTGTAAAGGCCCCGATTCATTTGCGGATCTCGTCGCCCGACGTGCTCAGCCTGACGCTTGTGGACTTGCCTGGTATTACCAAGATCCCGGTCGGCGATCAGCCGTCAGATATCGAATCCCAGACGCGGAGCTTGGTATTCGAGTACATTTCCAAGCCAAACAGCATTATCGTCGCCATCAGCCCGGCGAATGTCGACATCGTCAACTCGGAGAGCCTCAAGTTTGCGCGCGAGGTCGACCCCAAGGGCAGTCGCACCATTGGCGTTATTACCAAGATCGACTTGATGGACCGCGGCACCAACTCGCTGGACATTCTCACTGGCCGAGTCTACCCGCTTCGCCTGGGGTTCGTCGGCGTAGTCAATCGCAGCCAAGAGGACACAGTAGCTAACAAGCCCATCGCCGAGTCGCTTGCTTACGAGGCTGACTTCTTTCGCAACCATCCAGTCTACCGCACCATCCAGCAGCACTGCGGGACGGGCAATCTGGCCAAGGTGCTGAACCAACTGTTGATGCAGCATATTCGCGACCACTTGCCCAACATTAAGACCAAGATCAATGCGCTAATCAGCCAGACTGAGCAGGAGCTGAGCTCCTACGGGCGCACGACTGCCGAGAACGACACAGTCTCCAACTCGAGCCGCTTGCTGAAGGCCGTCACGCTGTTTGCCACCGAGTTTAGCAACTCTATAGAAGGCACGGCGCCCGAAATGTCGACGGCTGAGCTGTGTGGAGGCGCGAGGCTGTACTACATTTTCAACGAAATCTTTGCCTCGGGGTTAGACAGCGTCAATCCGACGGCCAACTTGACCAACCACGACATCCGAACTGCTATTCGCAATTCGACTGGTCCGCGTGCGTCGCTGTTTGTACCCGAAATTGCGTTCCAGCTATTAGTCAAGCCGCAGATAAAGTCGCTGGAGCCACCCGCGCAGCGGTGCGTGCAGCTCGCCTATGAGGAGCTGATGAAAATCGGCCTGTCCTGCGGCAGTAACGAGATGCGGCGCTATCCGCGCTTGCATGCCCGAGTGATGGAGGTCGTTAGTGACCTCTTGCGCGAGCGGGTCGGCCCAACCGCTGCCTATGTCGAGAGCCTGATATCGATTGAGCGCGCGTACATCAACACCAACCATCCGGACTTTATTGGCGGACCAGGCGCTATCACCGATCTACAGCGCAAGATGGAGCGCAAGCGCAAGGAGGCCTCTCGCTCGCGAGTGCGCGAAGTGGGCGGCAAGGCCATCAGCGGCGCTCGGCACCGCTCGGTAGACGCCGAGGCGGTGCTAGTCAATGCTCATGGATCGGTAGATGAGTTTGTGTACGACTCAAACCCGATCGACCCTAATGAGATTGATGACCGCGTCGACGATGTCCGCGGAAAGGCGAAGCGCGACGGTACTGTCTCTGAGCACCACCACCGCACTACATCCGCGTCCTCTGGCTCGCAGCTACGTCGCCCAGGCTCGGGTTCGCCTGTTGGATCGACTTCTTCGCCGAACGGGCAGATGCATGGCAAGTTCTTCACCTCGTTCTTTGGCGCGAGTGGGCGCCGCGATGGCCTGCATGTTTCGGCTGACGAGCCACGCGCGGGACATGTCTCGGTTATTCCAGTGCCCAATCGGCTGAGCAACTTGGCTGGGGAGGGCACTTCGTTTGAAGAGGACGTTGCAGCGCTTTCCACGCAGATGTCCACTGATCTGACCACGGCCGAGCAGCGCGACGAGATGGAGACGACGCTCATCCGCTCGCTGATCTCCTCGTACTTTAGCATTGTGCGCAAGTCGATTCAGGATCTTGTGCCAAAGGCCATCATGCACCTGTTGGTCAATGAGGTCTGCCAGAACATGCAGAATCGCTTGGTTGAAGAGCTGTACAAGGAGCCGCTAATTGCCGATTTGCTCCAAGAAGATCCGACGCTTGTTGCTGAGCGGGACCAGTGCGAGGCGATGCTCAGTGTCTACAAGAAGGCATTTGCAATAATAAACGAGGCCATGTAGCGAGCCAGCCTCAGAGTGTTGTCGCTTGGCAAAATATATCACTTTCGTTTGAAATGAATACAAAAAATTCATGTTGTTTCAGACAATTGTTTTCTAGCACATGCCGTGACTTGATAGCTGACACGTGTTGCCGATGAAGACTGCTCGAAGGTTTTCCTGTCAGGCGGCAGTGTGACTGGGAGAACTGAGGAGCACCTTTTGGCCTTCAAAATGCGAATGTTTGACATGTTATTTTTAGAGTAGTGCTGGATAGCCAAACACGTGGTGGTGCTTCTTGGAGACGGTGATACCTCTCCGTCTCTCACTCAACGATGACTGTTTCCTCTTTGTTTTATAAAGGCGGCTATCGGGTTGGGGGCCATTCAAAGGAGACTTGTCCTTGGGCAGCAAAAGGAGCTAAATCAACAATACGAAATAGGGAATTATGCCGTCGTGATGACTGACTGCGACGCTCGCCAAGGGTATAAATGTGAGAGGGGCAAAGCTGGACATGCGCTTGTCTCTCACTCATCATTGCATTTCCAACACAAAATAGCTACTCAGTGCTTCTTCTTGTATAATGTCTTTTAGCAACGAGCTTACGATAGACGGCGGCCTGCTTTTGGAGAATTTAAGGCTCCTGGATGCTGTGGAGGTGACTAGCTCAGATGAGTTTCTCGAAATTATTCATAATAATAAATACGTGCTCGCCATGCATGGCGGCCATGACAATAACAGCATCAGACGGTTAATGGAAGTTGTGCGCTTAATGAAGGATGTTGTCTCATTTGAGAAAACCAAGTACGTGTGGTACAGACCTGTAGCTGACGACTTTTCGCTGTTCTTGGAGCCCAACGATAGCCGTGATATTAAGGACAGCGAAGGAGGCTCACTGTATATTAACGCAATTCGTAATCTATATATTGGCCCCAAGTTCCTGACAGAGGCCGGAATATACTAAATTTGCTGAGAGCAGTGGTTTTGTCTCGCGGCAAGCTTTCGAGCATCAAAAAAAAAAAACAATGAGTACTTTGTAGATGGCAACATCTGGCATATCAACTTTAACACGCCCAAGAGTGTAGATTTAGTTTATTGAAACACAAGTTGTAGCCATATCTAAATAGCAATATACCTTATAGCAAGTAGTAATAGAGCCGGCTCGATGGAAGCAGCTAGACATTGAGCTGCTTTTTCATCTGAGATACCAAATCAGCTAGCTCGTCTCCAAGGGTCTCTGACGCCGTCTTGGGCCTAGCAGCGGCGTCTGTGGACGCATCTTCGTCCATGGCACTGCCATCCTTTGTCGCCTCTATAACCACCGCCATCTCCTGTTCGATCTCAGGCTCTTCCTCCTCTTCTTCTTCCTCCTCTTTTTCTTCCTCTTCCTCTTCTTCATCGTCGGTGATCTCTTCCATGTCCGACAACGATCCAATAATGTCGTCGTCAATGTCGTTCTCGGACAGGGCGGCCTTGATGAGCTCGATGGCGTTGCTTTCGGCGTCGAAACGGTTGCCGTTGAGCTCCAGGCTCTCCAGCAGCTTCAGGGTGCGCAGGGACTCTGCCAAAGCAATAGCTCCGTCTTGTTCAATCTCGTTGTACTGAAGGTTGACGACCTTCAAGGTAGCGCGGTCCTTCAATGCCTCGATGACTAGACGACCACCGGTAGATCCTAGCAGACAGTCGCCGACATTGAGGTGCTCGAGAGCATCCCAGCTAGGCAGTGCGGTGGCCAGGGCGGCGGATCCCGAGTGAGTGAAAGTGTTGTCTTGGAGATCGAGGATAGCCAATTTGGAGTTGCTGGCAAGACCAGTTACCAGCTCGGTGATGCCCTCAGAGCGGATGCCGTTCTGCGGCATGCGTACCTCGCGCAAGGACTTGAGGGCGGCAAAAGCCTTGGCAAAGGCTGGCGCCGAGCCGTTTTCCAGGCGATTGCGACCGCAGACTATCGTGTGTAGCGCGGGCTCCTTTCCTTGCTTCTCGCACTCGGCCTGGCACTTGATAAGCGCGCTGGCGATGGTCGTTCCGCCCTGAATGCCCAGACCGTTGTTGTTGAGCTTTAGGACCTGCAGCCCCGTGTGCTTGCTCAGGAACTCTGACATGGCCTCGGCGCCCAGAGGACCAAAGGCATTGTCGGACAGGTTGAGCTCAATAAGGTTGTGGAAATCGACTAGCACACCGCAGATCGCAACGACGCTCTGCTT